>JACXGJ010011192.1:0-20297 GCA_016801105.1 Esox niger | reverse complement strand
CACCCACACACACACACACACACACACACACACACACACACAGTCCGTCAGTCAGTGATGCAAATTAACTTTCACAGATCAACAGATTAGAAAGGCTGTGAAGGGCCTTCATTAAAATAAATCCATCTCATAAGAACAGCAGTGATTACCATACAGCTTTGTCTTTTGTCTTGAACCAATTTTCCATTCCTCCTTCCAGATCCTTCCAGGTAATTAACAAACAATGCTCATTTGAGCCTCCACAGATGATTGGCTCTTTTCTTTCATGGTTTTCCCATTTATGTCACAAACAGGGTCTTCAATGTGGTTATTCATGATTTTAAAAAATCCTGTATTTTTAGGATTAGCCTAATAAACAAATGTACCATACACTTCAACTTAATCTTTGCTGTCTTTTAAAACATGAAAACAAGTGTAAGCTTCCTCATCTTGAAAGTGTGTTTATGAAACTTTAATTGAGACAGGATGCTGTTAGAGAAAAGGTTTTCAATTTAACTGACATTAAATGTTACTCAAGCTGCAGAACTTCTACTTCGAATACTTCACAAGTTTCTCAAGGGACAAGTTTTTGCTGTAGATACTAATGGGTACAGATACACATGTACTTTTCACCCCCCCCCCAGTCTCATCTCATTAAAGATATGGTCCTGGCACATAATGGGGATAAAGTGATTTCCATCCCAGATGATGACAGCAATTTCTGGCAAAGGCGAAAGGGCACATCAACCAGGGCAATAGGTCAGGACAGAAATCTGAGCACCTAGATGGAAAACCAAAACTGCTCTACAGAATATGCAGTTATTGTAAGGTTTTCAAGAGGCAGGACACCAGTCCTGGGAAAACGGAGGACTTCAATAGACCTTAATAACTCTTGTTCCTGACAAACCAGCCACTGAATGCTGTGTGTCACACAATGCAATAAAATGTTATGCCGTATACATTCTAAACTTTAAATATACTTCCTTGAATACAAGCTGCCGCTTCTACTTTTTTCCTAAATTGACAGAGTAATCTGTTTTATTGCGATGTTTTCTAACCAAAAAGCATCAACTAACTGCTCACTCAGCTTAGCATTAATATTCTAGCTTGTTATTTCCACATACATTTTATGAATATTGCAGTTATTTGAGCCAGAAGTTGTCTTAGTTACTTAACTGCATGTGTATTCAGCAGGTCATTTGCAAGTTAATGGCAGCTTGCAGACCATTTAGGAGTAGCTTGCAAAACAATTCTGAAGGTACAATACATTCAGTTTTCATGTGTTCCACTGCAAAATGTCTTAAACAAGTATCAGATAGCACAGGCTCCCAGCTACTACCAAATCAATGCAATATTGACGTTACTCCACATGTTTAGAACAGTTTCTTAACAAGACAAACCTAACGCAGTAAGTTGCAATTGATTTACAGCATCAGATAGTTGTCGTGTTCAGGTGAAGAGAGTGAGCTTTAATCTCTTATATTTGTATTTTTGTCCATATCAGCAGAACCATTTATAAATGACCGCACATTTCTTACACACTTCCCCACATTTTAGGGTGCCAAGAATATTTGGACATATTAACCTTATGTTCAGTAAAGCAGTCATGCTTAGTTGCATTTTCTTTGCATGCAGTTATTTCCTGAATTTTGTGACTCACAGACATCATTAGACACTGGGTATTTTCATTGGTGATGCACTACCAGGCCTGTACCAAGACTATCTATATATCCTACTTGTTTGAGGGCTTTTTTCCCTTCAGTCTTATTTTCTGCATGTGTATGTCGTGCTCAATTCGATTCAGATTTAGTAATACAGTTGGCCAGACAAGAAATAACTATGGCAATGTATTTGGGGGTCATTGACATGCTGCATGATGAAACTCTCTGTTCAATAAGTTCAGTGTCAAATTTGTTTTACAGTTCCTTGCAAATGTAATCACTCCCCTGACCAATAATCTCATATTACTGGATAGAAAATGGTATACTGAAATTGTGTTCTATTCAGATGTGTTTTGTTCAACAATGAAATAAACGAAATTACTTGATAGTGATTGAATGGCTTTCAGAAATGTGTTGCTTGCACAAGCAACCGTACGCAGAACTTCCTTTTGCTGCAATAACAGCTTTAAAACGTTTAGAGTACGTACCAGCTTTGCACAAAGTGTGAGTGTGAGTTTGGACCAAAAAGTTATATACTGGTCTTGTGCTTTCAAAAGGTACTTTTTGAGTTAAGGCTTCAGACATCACCTATTAACCACACGTTGTTTGGGAGGGTTGACATAAAAAAAGACTTTGCTGTCATCAAACAACAAACTTAAGCACCTACAGTTTGCCAAATGTTACTGGAACTTTCAATGGGATCCGGTTCTGTTCTCCGATGAAATCAAAATTAGGCTTTTTGGAAACCAACAACAGAAGTGGGCTTGGCATTGACAGAAAGTTATCCATGCAGAAAAGTACCTCATCCCCACTGTGAAGTATGGTGGCGGATCTTTGATGTTGTGAGGCTGGACAACTTGTTAGGATTCTTGGTATCTTGGAATCCATCAAGTACCAACAGATAATACATCAAAACCGGACTGCCTCTGCCAGGAAACTTAAACTGGGCCATAGTTGGATTTTCTAGCAGCACAACAATCCAAACCTCAGAATGAATAGAAAAATTGTTCACTAACCACAGGAAAAAGGTTATCCACAGCCACCCCTATCCCCTGACATAAACCTCACAGGAAACCAGTGGGATAAGCTAAAGAGGATTCTGCAAGGGTGGACCTGAGAATCTGAAGGATGTGGAGAGATTCTGCATGTAGGAATGATCTCAGATCCCTTGCCATGTGTTCTCCCACCTTGTTACGCATAATAGGAGAAAACTCAGATATGTTACCTTGGCTAAGGGAGGTTTGTACAAAGTATTAAATACGAAGAGGGTGACAATAATTTAAGATAAAACTTTGTACTTCTCATTTGAATTTCGTCAGTCAAATGTTTTACTTTGATTGAAGATTAGCTTTTTGTTAATATTTTGAATGAAAGATGGACCAAAATTAAAGATTTCTTTTTCACAGCCCATTTTGGTCATATTTACCAAAAGTGTCAATATCAATGGAGGGCACTGTAGCTTGCAAGAACCAATAAAAAAAAGAATTCTGAGTGAATACTGTGGTTACTGCCTTCTGTCCAGACCAGGGAGTCACAGCTGGGTATTTGATCACCTATTGCGACAGGCCCGTGGCACAGACATCTGAAGGGGCAAGGGCCAAACTTAAAAAAGGCACCCCCTCCAAAAACATTTTTGAATATATATGTATAAAATAAATACCTACACCCGCAGGAGAAACGTTTCAATGCGTAACAGTAATAAGTAGTCCTTTTACACGTATTTGATACACTGCTGATTTGGCAGGTTTCCCTACTTACAAAGCATGTAAAAATCCACAAAATCACATTGTATGATTTTTTTATAATTAATTTGCATTTTATTGCATGACATAAGTATTTGATACATCAGAAAAGCAGAACTTAATATTTGGTACAGAAACCTTTGTTTGCAATTACAGAGATCATACATTTCCTGTACTTATTTACAAGGTTTGCACACACTGCAGCAGGGATTTTGGCCCACTCCTCCAAACAGACCTTCTCCAGATCCTTCAGGTTTCGGGACTGTCGCTGGGCAACATGGACTTTCAGCTCCCTCCAAAGATTTTCTATTGGGTTCAGGTCTGGAGACTGGCTAGGCCACTCCAGGACCTTGAGATGCTTCTTACGGAGCTACTCCTTAGTTACCCTGACTGTGTGTTTCGGGTCGTTGTCATGCTGGAAGACCCAGTCACGACCCATCTACAACGCTCTTACTGAGGGAAGGAGGTTGTTGGCCAAGATCTCGCAATACATGGCCCCATCCATCCTCCCCTCAATACGGTGCAGTCGTCCTGTTCCTATTGCAATAAAAGCATCCCCAAAGAATGATGTTTCCACCTCCATGCTTCATGGTTGGGATGGTGTTCTTGGGGTTGTACTCATACTTCTTCTTCCTCCAAACACGGCCAGTGGAGTTTAGACCAAAAAGCTAAATTTTTGTCTCATCAGACCACATGACCTTCTCCCATTCCTCCTCTGGATCATCCAAATGGTCATTGGCAAACTTCAGATGGGCCTGGACATGCGCTGGCTTGAGCAGGGGGACCTTGCGTACGCTGCAGGATTTTAATCCACGACAGTGTAGTGTAATGGTTTTCTTTGAGACTGGGGTCCCAGCTCTCTTCAGGTCATTGACCAGGTCCTGCCGTGTAGTTCTGAGCTGATCCCTCACCCTCTCATGATCATTGATGCCCCACAAGCTGAGATCTTGCATGGAGCTCCAGACCGAGGGAGATTGACTGTCATCTTGAACTTCTTCCATTTTCTAATAATTGCGCCAACAGTTGTTGCCTTCTCACCAAGCTGCTTGCCTATTGTCCTGTTGCCAATCCCAGCCTTGTGCAGGTCTTCAATTTTATCTCTGATGTCCTTACACAGCTCTCTGGTCTTGGCCATTGTGGAGAGGTTGGAGTTTGTTTGATTGAGTGTGTGGACAAGTGTCTTTTATACAGGTAACGAGTTTAAACAGTTGCAGTTAATACAGGTAATGAGTGGAGAACAGAAGGGCTTCTTAAAGAAAAACTAACAGGTCTGTGAGAGCCGGAATTCCCACTGGTTGCTAGTTGATCAAATACTTATGTCATGCAATAAAATGCTAATTAATTATTTAAAATCATACAATCTTATTTTCAGGATTTTCTAGATTCCATCTTTCACAGTCTAGGTGAACCTATGGTAAAAATTACAGACCTCTACATGCTTTGTAGGTAGGAAAACCTGCAAAATCAGCAGTGTATCAAATACTTGTTCTCCCCATCATGTCAAAATCTATTTGCAGGCCAGAAAGCAAGTTTGAGAGGTTTACAGAAGGTTGGAGGACTTCAAATAACCACAAAAATATTAATTGTGCTGGATTGATTCCCCCCAGGCCTAAGTTTGGCCCCCAAAAAAAATCCAAAGCACTTTAACCTAGGGCAAACTTTTTATCTAGAACAACATTTCAGGAACTGAACATACACCTAATTGTATCCATCTTGTTTTTTTATTATTTATGTTTACATTTGCTAAAATACATACCATATTATGACCATCAGACATCAATATGCTGGCCTGTCTTCTGTCTTCTAATGTAGGCATCACTGACTCAAATGAACAAAATTGCTTTTTACTAAACGACTCGACAAGATGCGAGTCTGTAGAAAGAGTTAAAATTCCCGTAGCGGCAGCAGACTAACCTTGAGTTACCAGCCAGTGGGCAGCGCATTAAACTTTCAAGATAGGCAAAACCTTTTGGAAGGAGAGGGGTGTTCTGTTTTTCACTTGGCTGCTGATATTATATGTCACTACCTACTATTTGGTTGTGTTTAGAAAAACATGATATTCTTAAAAAAACAACATCCAGACCGGAGGGCACATTGTCAATAGCAGGGCAGAGGGGCAGGGGCCGTTGTCCCCCTTCCCCTCTCCCTGTGCACGTGTATGTACTGTAGGTCACGTCAGCCAGGCTAATGTAAAATAGCCAGGTGACTTAAGAAGGCATATGTAACAATTTCCATTTGTTAGTAGCATAAATAGAAGCATAAATGACAGGAAAACATCTGTTAGTTAAATGTTGTTTTAAGTCAAATATAAATGTTTGAAATCTACAACATTGTTGTGTAGTTGAGACATTTCCTCTTTAAACTTTATCGCCTGTCAATCTATCAGTTTGCATTGACGTGTAGTTTTTTCATACTCGCTTTAGACACTCGCAGTCATATCCCCGGCCCTAAACCACCCTGGACTATCTAGTACTACTCCTGTCTCATTTGGTAAGTTCAGAGGAGAAAGTTGTGTTCAGTCGTGTAAACATTGGAAGGATTCTTCACAATACCTCTTTAAATACCACCTATTATATATTTTGATAAACATTCATCATATTTCAAAATATATTTTTCCTCTAATGTCAAACTTAAGAGAAGTTTGAAAAGACAGGCTAAGTGGGTGGGGAGCATATATTAATGAGTTCACAGTGACTGACAGCTCTTTGAAGAACCCTTGTAGTCATTCTCAGGTAACTAGGTAAATAATAGGCCACATGCCATACATTACTTCCTAGTCTGTAGCATTTCCTCAGCAAAATGCCCCCATGGTTAAAGGAGTTGTTCATGGACTGTTGGACATCTGACACACAGTAGCAATACACAGTTGCCTTTCGATTGCTGTAAATAAATAAAGAATGCAGTGCTCTAAAACACTTCTTCACACAAATATGTCACGCTTGAGTCACCTTAGAAGCCAAGTCATAAGGGAATGTACATGAAAACAGCATTCAAAAAGTGTCCAAGACAATGTTCTGGTGCCTCTCCATAAGCAAGTGTAAAATACAATTTGTTCAGAATTGTGCTTTTTGTTGAGATCGTTTTTGGGGATAATTTATAAATCAAGTATAGCATATACATTAATTAACATGAATTCTTATGCCATTTTTGGGAAGAGAAATGTTGGTGTCACAATTTGGCGAAACTAAATGAATACAGATGATGTGCCAGCACACGGGGGGCTTATCACTTGTCTTTCATCCAAATGCAAGATATACCAAGACTCATTTTTTTGTTGTTGATATACAGTCATCCCTGTCAGACATTTCAGATTGGCGAGAAAGGGGTCCTGAGAGTGACCTAACAGAACAGGAGTTCCAGGAGCCTGCCTTGGCTTTGTTAAATGCGTTGTGAATATAATGCTCAAATGTTCCGAGATACTGAAGACCTGGAACTTCACAGTATATCCCCAAACTATGCAGTGTAAGTCTAATTTCAGGATGGACTAAAATCATAAGCTTAGGAAAATATTTACAGTTTTAGTCATTAAAAGTATGCCGAGGTTTCAAGGTTCTTCCGAGTCAACAACTCAGGTCGAAAAACCAAGCTCTAGATGTTTCCTGATTTTCCAACATGGAATTCTGATAAGTTTGATGACTGTTCTCTGTCAGATCTAGTGTTTTCCACCTTTGCCACTTGCCTTGAAAGAGGCATCACAATAACCCATCGTCTACCAAAAAGATACAATTCAAAGGTAAATGCAGCCACAATTTCTTGTTACTGTAACCACCCAAGTACTCACAAAAATGTTGGCAACCATGGCAGACTCATTTAATGTTAAACTGCTTACATTAGGGTCAGTGCTTGCCAGATCCCCTGCCAATTCTTAAAGCACTAGTTTTTAGGAATGGCCTCCTGGCAGGTCTTATTGTTTGTTCTCCTCAATGTATTGAAGAACTTCCCTCAATATGTGTATTACACAACTGTGACATGCATGGCATTTTTGGTGTAGTCTCAAAATCTGTCGTCTTTTTTAAAATCAAGTAAGATTACATTTACACTATGGCATTCTTCCACACAGTGTTTTCCAGCATGCTTTTGAGTGAACCTTCAGTCAAACCACAAATTGAAAAGGTTAGTTACCAGTATTTATACTCACCTGATTCTGCTTGATCTAGCTAATACCTGCTTCTTGTAACCATCACTGAGCTTTTGTCTACTGGCAATTTGGCCAAATTTCTAGGAGCAAACAGCCCACATTCCTCAATATTTCAATGGTTTCCTCCACCAACTGCTTTAAGCACTCACTATAACTTTTAGATGTCAATCAATCAATCAATCACATTTATTTTATAAAGCCCTTTTTACATCAGAGGTTGTCAGAAAGTGCTTTCACAAAACACCCGGCCTTAAACCCCAGGGAGCAAACAACAGTAGTGATGAACTTCAGTGGCTAGGAAAAACTCCCTAAGAGAGCCGAAATTTAGGAAGAAACCTAGAGAGGAACCAGGCTCCGACAGGTGCCCGGCTGTGCCGGGTGAACATATTAAGAACATATTAAGAATCCAAATTGATGTGATTCACATCTGGGGAAAAAAATTGTTCTGCAATGTTGAACATGCAATACTGTCATTAATGATTTGTTAATTGCTAATTATTATTCAAGAAAACTGCAAGGGTGTATAAACACAGATCAGCCTTAACATTATGACCACCTGCCTAATATTGTGTAGGTCCCCCTTTTTGCCGCCAAATCAGTCCTAACCCGTTGAGGCATGGACTCCACTAGACCTCTAAAGGTGTGCTGTGGTATCTGGCACCAAAAAGTTAGAATTAGATCCTTTAAGTCCTGAAAGTTGCAAGGTGGGGCCTCCATGGATCAGACCTGTTTGTCCAACACATCCCACAGATGCTTGATTGGATTGAGATCTGGGGAATTTGGAGACAAAGTCAACACCTGAAAACCATTCCCGAACCATTTTTGCTTTGTGGCAGGGTCCAAAATCCTGCTGAAAGAGGCCAATGTCATCGGGGAATACCATTACCATGAGAGCGCACATGGTCTGCAACAATGCATAGGTAGGTGGTACGTATCAATGTAACATCCACATGAATGGCAAGACCTAAGGTTTCTCAGCAGAACATTGCCCAAAGCATCACACTGCCTTCACCGGCTTGCCTTCCCATAGTGCATCCTGAATAGCATACTATTACATTTTCTGTCATATGCGAATCAGGTACCACCATCATTAGCTTGTTTTTGAAGTTCAATGAATCTTAGGATCTCATTTAACATTTTGTTTTTACAGAAAGGATTTTCCCTGCAGTGTGTCACTTCGGAGTCGACTTACAGGTAATAATAAGGTACTAGCTAACTTAACTATAGCTTAGCAATTTAGCTATTTCATTAGCACAAATAGATAGGAACCTAATGTGTCCAATATTATTTTTGGATGTGAACAAGGTCAAACTATTGTTGAATCGAATTAAGACTGGACCAGTGGAAATTGAGTTTACTGTGTCTCACACATTCTCGCAAAATGAAATAACAACCACAGCCAGCCACAGCAAATTAATCCTACTCCGTGTTCTTCAAAGATACGACAGGCTTTTGTCAGCAGTGCCGACTGGGCTGTTGGCAGTGCAACATGAATTAACATTTGGGGCATCTACAACAATGCGTGAAAATTATTTCTCCCCACAAAGAATTTAGGCCTATTTAGTGAACGCAGATGCAGTACTGTATGTTTCATCATTCAAAAGCTATTTGTCCAACTAGCATTTGACAAAGATCTGACAAGTAAATATGGCCAGGAAGAAGAATGGAATCCGAAACATCTTGTAAAGTCCAACAAAGCAAGAAAAGGGACGCTAAAACGATGAAAAAACAACCTCCATACCATATAATTTATGTCAAATGCAACAATGTACGATAAGTACAAAATAATGCCTCACTCCTGCCTGACACTTACCTGAAACCTGCCTCACCCCTATCTGACACTGGATCTCACTACTTCCTGACACCCGCCTCACCCCTATCTGACACTGGATCTCACTACTTCCTGGCACCTGCCTCATCCCTATCTGACACTGGATCTCACTACTTCCTGACACCCGCCTCACCCCTATCTGACACTGGATCTCACTACTTCCTGACACCTGCCTCACCCCTATCTGACACTGGATCTCACTACTTCCTGACACCTGCCTCACACCTGCCTGACAGCGGCCTGACTCATTCCTGACTCATTCCTGACACCTGACTGACTCCTGCTCTTACACCTGCCTGACACCTGCCTGACACCTGCCTGACACCTGCCTAACACCTGCCCTGACACATGCCTGACACCTGCCTGACACCTGTCTGACTCCTGCCAAACACCTGCCCTCTGACACCTGCCTGACTCCTGCCTGACTCCTGCCTAGCAACTGCCCTGACTCCTGCCTAACACCTCTCTGACTCCTTCCTAACACCTGCCCTGACACCTGCCAGATCACCTGCCTGACTCCTTCCTAACATCTGCCTGACTCCTTCCTAACACCTGCCTGACTCCTTCCTAACACCTTCACTGTGTTAGGAAGCACTGGCCACAGGAGCCACGTCTTGCAGGAATTTTCTTCGGTTCACTTCACGTGGCATATTGAAGGAACAATATTGTTTTTATTATCAAACATAATTAATGGCAAAATGGTCACAGAAACTCACACATTCATCAGCATCACCAGAGTAACATTTAGACACAGTAAGAAGAGTGCTGTGCTCTCACCTTGGTAGTTTTGACTTTGTTTCCAGTGCTGCAGGACCAACCAGTCAGATCAGGGAGCACCTTACACTCCTCTCCCTCCATGCAGGGGTTCATCTGACACCACCACTTCTGTATCACGATGGAGGCTGTAGGCAAGGAGACAGGAGAGAAAGCACTGAGAGACCGGATAATAAGAGTGTGGACAGTACAGGGCACAGCAGTGTATAGCAAAGAACTGACACAGTTAGTCTGGAGATAATCAATTATTTAGAGACCAGAGTTATCTGGATGTTGGCTCAGCCGTGGTCAGTATGAATTCAGCTATTGATATAGCACAACAGCAGATGTCCAACTGTTAAAACCACAAAAGCTTCCGCCTGCATTCTATCATAAAAGCCTATTAAATGAACATTGAGAAATGCAGACAATTTCACTGTCAAGCCAAAAAGAAAAATTTGCCCACTGTGTTTTGCAAGAAAAAAACTTGCCTTTGAATCAGGAATAAGAAATGATTGTCCCTCAAGGCTTTTCTATGTCACATAATCACCTAGACAGGAAGAGCTGTAAAAAGCCAGACACACTTTCACAACAAAACACCGTCTTGCCAAACAGTGGAAAGGCATGTGCCAACAACAACCCTGAAATACTAACAATCAGAATTCTAACAAGAAAGGTGTCTGTTATGGACTCAAACATTATCTGTGATTGTTATGATATCAGATCAGACAAAATGTACATGACTTCACAACACTTTCAATCACTATTATCACAATGACACAAACACGCCAAGAAAAATAACACCTAGACAAACATAGATGAAAACTGGGTCTTATCCAAATTATCTGCAACTTTGTAGTACCTACCTTTTCTGAGAAATATGGAAAGCCTGGACATTTCCAAAGGTTTTTCAGCTTTTGTGTATATTTATCTATGCCCGGACACTATTTTTCAAAACCAAGTTACTCTACACCATGCCATTTACTTTCCTAACAGAAGTGCGGTTGAAAAACGATGAACTTTTAACCTCTCCATATCAGCCTCAAAAGGCACTGCCATAGATCTTTTTCTACTCAATCTGATTGTCGGTGGAGGCCAGTCCAGTCAGTGATATATCCAATCTGACTTCCTGTCTAGACGGCCAGACAGCCAAAACCAGGCAGAAGGATCTGCCTCCATTCATCTATTATTCCTCCTTTTCTAGTGGGACAGGAGGATGAATGTTCACGTTGTCAGCTTTGATAAGCCAATCAATTAAAAATGGAAAATGTTGTGGTTTAGAGGGAGTCTCCCACTGTGTTCTGATTTACGGCCCATTATTCCACACAAAGAAATGTGAAGTAGTGAAATCCGCAGCAAAATGAACTTTCAACAGAATTATGCAAAAGAACACCAGCAAACACACTCAAGCGCTGTGTAACCCCCCGTCCCCCCCACAGTGAAAGCAAGATGACGAAAGAGTTCACCAAGACTGTGTCTGTGTACTCGTTCATTCTTTCAAGGGTGAACTTCCAACAGCATCTCAGGTGCGTGCCGTCTAGTAAAACGGGGAAATGCACGGTACTTCAACTCTGCTCAATTTTAAATGTGCTTGTGTGAACAGGACATCACATCCATAGCACAGCCGGGGGCAGCCGGCGTCATTACTGACAGACAGCTAGCTTCAGGCACTTTGTTTGTTGTTATGCTAGCATGCTACTTTGGTATTTGAAATGGCATGAACAAGGAACTAATGGAAACAACTATATATCGTACATTTATTTCACACCGGATTCTGTGTTGAGTGCAGAAGGGTGACAAATTGACAAAACTGTTTGGTAATTGTGAAAAGGAACGCATTTAATAGTGGGAAGAGTGGTGTTGAAAAAGTATGCAGACCTCCCAATTACACGACAGAACCTCTGGCAAAAACAGTATTTAATTTCCAGTTTGTTGGGTTGAGAATTGCTCTTGTATATTGACAGCCGATGCATTTCCCAACACAAACAGAGCTAGCATTAAGAGCATGCATCATGACTATTATTGACTGGTACTATTGAAGGACTACAGTATATACTCAAAATGTTGTACGGAATCAGAGAGTGTGCAGCTTATACACACAAACACACACTAAAACACTTGCCACCAAGTGTCTCTTCACAGTCCCCACATCAAAAACAAACTCACGGCAACGCACAGTACCATGCAAAACCATGATCACATGAAACCCTCCCAGCCTACTCAAGCAAACAGCAAAATGATTTCCCAAAAATGTATCAAATAACATCAAAGTGCATTATGGGCTGTAAAGAAACAAACACTCTCACAAACAATCTCGCACACCCTAGTTGTATTTTAAAACTACTGGACTTTTCTAGTCCATCCGTGTTTTGTGATTCATTATGTTTTGTGTTATCTTTGGACCCTAGGAAGAGAAGCTGATGCTTTGAGTGGAGATAATGGACATCCTAATAAATAAACAATAGAGATTATTTGCAATGCACTTCAGATAGAATACAAGTACACATTTTAAACCTTGGCCTGTGTCTTTTCAATGAGTGAGAGGTGAATTAATGCACAGAAGGACTGACGGTGGGAAAACAAGAGAAAAAGAGATAGAGGATGCACTGGCAGAAGGACAGACAGACCAGGGATGGAAGAGCAAGAGGCAGAGAAAAAGAATGGGAAACAGAAAAAAATGCACAAATGAGGGCGAGAAGAATACGCAATTCAGAAAGACGAAGAGTCCCCTCAATAAATTAAGCTAAGCTTGGCGGGGCACTCCAGAGGACGTGCTGTTATGATGCACGAGCTCAGTGGCGGTAAGTGGTTCTAAAAACCAATGACTGTGTAATGGTCGTTAATGTTGCCATTATGGTGTCTGCCGTGGCGCTTTACGCTACCACCGTGTTATTTAGAGCTAATGAGGATGGCCTGGAGAAGGGCCATTAGAGTTGTTGTTTTTCTCTCCAGAGACTTCATCTCAGGTTGCGCAGAGTGGGCGGGGGGGCTCTGACACCGCAGACCTGCCTGTCACTGCGCAGAATAGACGGGTGTGGCTAACAGCTGATGATGTCACAGCGGGGTCAGGAGCCGTTAGATGGATAGCGACAGCGGAGCATCTGGAGGAGCGTCAGTGAACCACGCTAATAAAGACAAGTGCCAACAGGCGCAGCTGACATGTACTGGTCATTCAAGCTACCTGATCATTATAGCCTGTCATACAGCTACATAAGACCATGCCCTACGATAAATCATCAGTGCATGATTGCTATGATCTATCCACATAAAAAGGGTGCTAAGTTTGGGGACTGTTAATACGGACCAAACCTTCCTTAATCTCTTCTCCCAAAGACAAACGGGTGACAATGTGATCCATCTCTCTTCATCAGCAGCCTGTGATGAGACTCAGCATCTAATGAGAGAATTGCCGTCATCACCTTACATAGAGCGGTCATGTCGGTCATTTTGCTCCCACCCAGGAGCCACCCTTCACATGTCATTAACCGAGACATGTGAAAGTCCTAACTTCTGCAAAAAAAAATCTGTATGTCTGTTGCGTGTAGTCATTAATATCTCCTTCTATTAGTGCCTTGAGCAAGTCAGTGTTTTCCCAAATCCTTCGGTTAGTGCCTAGTCTCAGGGTGTGACACTCTAAATAAGGTATGTGGAGAGCTACGCCTAAAGGCTGCCTAGGGGATTAGACTGAGGTGATATCAATCCACCACAGCACTGACAGAATGTCAGAGCCAACTGTCAAAAAATGTACACAGTGTTGGATCGAACCACACTCCCCTACGTTCTGTTTGATTCTGTCACTTCCGCCGACATTGTTGCTGAATGTTTCTGACATCCTGTGGACAAAGATGAAACTGCAGCTGCATGGTTTTCCTACCGAAGCTCCTGCACTGCGGAACTCTCACCCAAGGCCACATAGATGGAATCATCCAAGCTTTTTCTGTGTTTCTTGATATTATACATCATGTTAACAGCCGCAAAATGAGACTTACTCAAGGCATCTCACTGAGAGTTGGAATGATTGTCAAACGACACACTCCCAAAAGAATTCTCTATGTATTTAACTGTGGCTTCTGGTTGTTTTTTTTTCTCACACAGACACATTTGTTTTCCTATCCTTGTGGGGACCCAGAAAAATAATATTCCCAATCTTCACTAACGTTACGGTATGATAGTGGTATGGCATGGTAAGTGTTGTGTTCGCCACTTTCATCCAAGGTAGATGGAAAGAAACATTTTATTGAAACATGCATTGAAATTGAAAGTGGCGAAATCATTGATTATAGTTGTTTCTCTTCTTTTAAATTCAATAATTGAGGATTAGCTTTGTGTTTTGAAATCCAAAGGACTCTTTGCATATGTGGGTACAATTTGATGGATGAGAACTTTTGTAGGCTCAGAGAAATGTTGTTGCCTGCTTCAAATACTGCTGGTCCTCGAGGATCTCATTGGAATGACAATTAATGAGGTCCACATTGTGGTTTTATGGTGAGTCCTAGTGTGTCTTATTATGCATATTTTTGGCCCTAAAAACTCAAAAACACGTAATGGGAGAGAGTGGGATATGGCTTTCACAAAGTGTTGCAATTTAAATAAGTGTAGAAAACACCATTTAGAGCTCCATCTAATCAAGCTTTTTGATTGGGTTGACCTGTTGAGACTTAACAGAAGACCTAGTGAAGGTATGATTTACCAGTAGAGCATGTATGACTTGACGGTAGACACATTGGAGGTATGACTTAACGGTAGACATGGTGGTAGGACTTAACAGTAGACCTAGTGGATTTATGACTTACCAGTCAACCTAGTGAATGTTTGACTTAACAGAAGACTTTGTGGATCTATGTCTTAACAGTTGACCAAGTGAATGTTTGACTTAACAGCAGACTTAGTGGATTTATGTCTTAGCAGTCGACCTAGTGAATGTTTGACTTAACAGAAGACTTTGTGGATCTATGTCTTAACATTTGACCTAGTGAATGTTTGACTTAACAGCAGACTTAGTGGATTTATGTCTTAACAGTCGACCTAGTGAATGTTTGACTTAACAGAAGACTTTGTGGATTTATGTCTTAACAGTCGACCTAGTGAATGTTTACTTAACAGTACAGATAGTAGAGGTATGACTAAACAGCAGAAATAATTGAGCTATGACCAAACATGAGACATGGTGGTAGGACTTAATGGTCCATCTAGGAAATTTGTGCCGTAATATTACAGATAGTGGAGGTATAACTTAACAGTAGAGATGGTGGAGGTATGACTTAACAGTAGAGATGGTGGAGGTATGACTTAACAGTAGAGATGGTGGAGGTATGACTTAACAGTAGAGATGGTGGAGGTATGACTTAACAGTAGAGATGGTGGAGGTATGACTTAACAGTAGAGATGGTGGAGGTATGACTTAACGGCAGAGATGGTGGAGGTATGACTTAACAGTAGAGATGGTGGAGGTATGACTTAACAGAAGAGATGGTGGAGGTATGACTTAACAGCAGAGATGGTGGAGGTATGACTTAACAGCAGAGATGGTGGAGGTATGACTTAACAGTAGAGCTGGCTGAGGTATGACTTAAGAGTAGAGATTGTGGAGGTATGACCTAAGAGTATTTTGCTCTATATTCTTGCTATATTTTTGCTGGGTATAGATTTTTCTTCTTAATGTAATTCTCACTATGTCATTTCAGGGAGCTATGCGACAATTCAAAAGCTTTTTACACTAATGAATTATAAATATATGTATCTATAATATTCAATAATTCTACCAATTACTGCTAGTTTAAAATGCTATATAAATATATATTACTGCCATATCTAAATGTTCAATAATACTACCCAGATTGCTGCTAGTTTACTGTAGACTTTTTTTAACTGCTGTTAGTGTGCTCTGGAAAAAAATTATCTGCCCTTTCCAAAAATGTTGTAAAGGAAGGTTTTGAGTGAGGAACAGAAGGGTGCAAATTAAGAGACCACTGCAAATTGAACGCTTCTGTTGCTCTCTCAACTTTCCTTTTCAACTTATGTGAAGCTTCCAACTTTTTTGAAAAATCTGTATATATATACTTTTTAAAATATTTTTTGTATGGCTGTATTTTTGCTCATATATATTCTTCTTCTTAACTTGTAGTTGTCGGGTGCCATGTCATAAGAATTTCATTGTGCAGGATGATGCTTTGTTGTTTGGTGCATTTGATAAATAATCCTTAAAACTGAAACAAAAACAGTAGATATGGAGGTATGACTAGTGAAAGAAAAACAGTACCCCATCTCCTGCTATGGGTCGGTGCTGGTCGGTTTCAGTAATAATGTGTGATTGTTTCTTTTCACTACAAACTTTATCTCTGTTACACTCAAAGCTAACTTAGGCCAACTGACTTATTTATATTAATTTAACACTGGACATTGAACAACTGTTAAGAGTTGTTCTTAGGCATCACAGTGTAAATTGACACAGTGCTTAGCCATGGTATATTGACAATATATCACAATCCCAAATATGCTATAATTGCTATTATATACTGGTTACTAACACAATTAGAGCAGTAGAAAATGATGTCATACCCACTGGTATACATTTTCTTGTAAACCAAGCTGTTTGAATCCTGAATGCTGATTGTTGATGGTTTATCTGAGCGTATACCATGGGAATAACATCACATTTAACTGCTCTAATGTCTTTGTTAATCAATTTATAATCACTGGGGATTTTAGTATACTGCCAATATACCACGGCTAAGAGCTATGTCCAGGCACTCGGTGATGTGATGAGGAGCGGTATATATGGCTAATATACCACACCCTCACGTGCATTAATGCTTACTTATAATATGTAAAATGCATATAATCACTGTGATGGATTCCTCGCATTCAGCGTTGATCAACTTTAAGGCTACTAAACGAGCACCTTTGTGTGAAGTGATAACCTTCCACTAGGAGAAGGCCTAGTAATAGCAAGTGATAAAAGCAGTCTATTGGAACATTAGATGTATGAAACAGATCTTGATAAGTAAAGAGCGCCTTCATTGGTGTTGAAGTAGGAGAGTACATTTCCATGCTCATAAACCAGGGTCACTTACTACACAACTGCCTCCTTTCAGAAGAAGTGCCCTCATACCTGCCGATGGCTCCTCTTTCACAGGAGCTCCCCAGCGAACCATCCCACACTATAACACCACCAGTTCACAAAGCAGCGAGGACATGCGCACGCACACGCACACGCCCACGCACACCTGAACAACTTCAGAGGAAAAACAACGTCCGACAAACAACGCGGAAATGACAGCTCACACACGGACATCGAAATACACCCCCCCCCACGCACAACACCCCACCCCCACGCGCGCACACACACACACACACTCAGACGCACACAAAAAACTAGTTCTGAGCGGAAAACAAGTTTTGGGCAGAGCCCCCCCCTCCAACCCCCTCCAAAGGCTCAACGCTAACATGCTAAATCCTCTGACGGCCTCCTATTCAATAATGCCCCGCCTCTCCAAAGCCCCACCCAGTACTGCCACGCCTGAGACGATCTGATTTGGACCCCTACTTGCAGAGAATGCCGACTTTGACACGGGCGATCGTTGTATAGTAACAGTTGTATAATCCAGTGCATGCGAGGGGAGCTCCCCTCTCCCGGCGCGGACCTCCCCCGCGGAGCCAGCTGATAAATAGAGGTGATCTTGTCAACCTCTGCTTATTGGCCATTAGGAATTCACCCCACAGACTGAATGTAAGATCAGCGCTGCAGGAGCAGCGGGTATGGATTCATCAGGGGACTTCCCGCTCTCCGACTCCAACCCAGTCTTTATTAACCATCACAAAGCTGAGGAAAATCTCTGGTAACTCCCATGTAAAGCCTGAAGGGAGTGCTCCTCAGGATGAACCTGGACCGCAGACGAGACAGGCACTGCGTTTCTGATATACTGATCCTGAAGAAAAGGTGATCTATTGCTCTTTAACAAGACTGCTTAATGGTAAGAGGTCAGAATTCACTGCACCTGTATAAGGGCGAATTTGATAATCATGATTGATGGATGTACAGTGCTTTCAATATGTGGAGACTGTGCCCAGCGGATCCGTTGGTAATGGGCTTTTTTTTTTTTACAGTAAACAGAAATGTACTTGATCCAAACCCTGGTCTTCTGGCTGGTGACAGAGTAGAGACGTCAGATTGTCTGGAACATAATGTAGCTCGGAGCTCTAAGGTGAGGCATTCCTATTACTGTGAGAGACATGCCACTCAGTGTCTACACAGTGAATTTGTTAGAGTCACTATCTATCCAACTGTGAGTTTATATACAATACTTTTATACAGGGGTGAGATTAAGGAGAGAAAAAATACTTGAATATGGCTAGATGGCAGTTTATGAATTGTTGTCTTAACATTGGTCAGACTGCTCCCTCAAAGACTCTCCTGAGGGCTCGCACAGTGACCCCTGACCTGGGGGTCAGAGTTAAACACCGCAGCACAGTGGCCCTCAGGGCCGCTCTTCAGTCCAGTCAAGTCCCTCACAGAGAGTTAGACCAGAGGGAGAAAGCCACTCTCTTTGTCCATTGCCTGATAGGACACAATGCCTCACAGCAGAACTAAATGATGTTTTAATAGCTACATCGGCAGTGGACCAGCTCTCTGGAGCATTGTGTGACGTTAGGAGTGTTAGACGAGTGGGATGATAAAAGGGCTTTTATGTGTTCTGTATACATGTATTAGTTCAAGGCTTTACAGCGGCAGCCTACAGATTTCTTCCTCACGTAGGCTTTGGATCTGCATATATTTAAGATAATTTAAAAACTTAACGATATTATTTCGGTGTATCGTGTCTGTTATCAAGTGAAGCATTTTAGTAAAGAAACGTGAGCGGTTCTTGTAAAATGATGGCCCAATAGCCTGCTTGGCATTTTTGTCTGCTACCTATCATTGGGTAGCGGCAAGCACTCTGCTACCACATGAGTGGTGAACAGTGCTCTCTACTGGTCAGTCATGGGGACAGCAGGTGTAGCCCACATACTGTATACATGCAAATTTCATGTAAGTACTGTAGAACATTAACAGTATTATGGTTGTTGGTTGTTAAAATGTATATAATGTTCCAAAATGGCCACATCAGCATCAAGATGGTAATTCAAACACATTGAAATAGCGCAATCCAAACAATATTTATAAGCTCACACGAAGCAGCTACAGTTCTGACAAATAACAAGCAGCACCAAATGAAAACGTAAGAACTGAGGTATTGCCAAAAAGGGGAAGGTCTAGAGGTGGCAAAAGACATGGCGACAACATACCTTGAAACCTATATAATATTTTGAAAGTACAACAGAAAACGCTGATTACAACCACCCAAATAATCTCTATTCCCCACTACGTCAGCTGAATTGATATGTTTCCACTAATAGAATAGAGGTTTCGGCTCTGAGCCTAGCGTCAGCAGTTAGAAACAGAAGAGAGCATGTTTTTTCCTGCTTGACACTAAGGGAAGTAAGAGAGGGAATGCTAAAGGCCAGACCCCCTCCTCCATGTACAGTGTTTTGAGCCAGTGGATTTGAAACTCTCCCATCATTGCTATACTTTACTTTGTTCTTCATACACAGAACAAGAAATGTCCCCTTCCAAGCTTTCCACGTTTGTCTGAGATGCTTGTGTGTGACGTATGTCTGAGACGTTTGTCTGAGATGTTTGTCTGCGATTTTTGTCTGAAACGTTTGTCTGAGATGTTTGTCTGAGACGTTTGTCTGAGACGTTTGTCTGAGACGTTTGTCTGAGACATTAGGTAGATTGTGACTAGGAGTTCAGTCTGCCAGTACAGAATAACCATTATTTCTTTGTGGAAAAAAAAAACAGGAGAGAGAGAGAGAGATGGTGGAAGCTGGACAGGGGAGCGAAGGATACATGAAGCTGACCAGGTGAGAGAACAACGTATGAAGCTGAACAGGAGAGAGAAGGATGTATGAAGCTGACCAGGAGAGAGAAGGATGTATGAAGCTGAACAGGAGAGCGAAGGATTGAGGAAGATGAAGAGCAGAGAGGATGGAGGAAGATGAACAGGAGAGAGAAGGGTGGAGGAAGATGAACAGAGGAGAGAGAAGGGTGGAGGAAGATGAACAGAGGAGAGAGAAGGGTGGAGGAAGATGAACAGGAGAGAGAAGGGTGGAGGAAGATGAACAGAGGAGAGAGAAGGGTGGAGGAAGATGAA
>JACXGJ010011191.1:0-20318 GCA_016801105.1 Esox niger | reverse complement strand
ACGCACTCACAAACGCACTCACAAACGCACTCACTCACTCACAAACACACAGGCATATTCAAACACTGTGGAATAACCTCCTGAGTGTTCAACAAAGCTCTGAGCTTCAGAGACATCTCTGAGTCATAAACTAGATGATGTCAAAACCCACTACTTCAGGCAGACATAAGCAGTAAGAAAAGCAGCTAGCTAAACCCTCCCTGGCCGAGCTCCAGCACACCGACAGAGGGAGGAAACTGGATCGATAGACCGAGGAGCCAGGCACCAACATGCAGGCACGCTGCGTTCAAGACTTTTCATTAGGACCTTTATTTAATTCAAAAAAACGAAATCTAACGCACACACAGAAATGAGTTTGTTCCGGGTTCCCAGACTGGTACCTTTCAGTGTGATCGTGATGTGCTGGCTGAGAGGTTTCCTGACCAGATCCCATGGAGACAGAGACAGCTCCTGACCTGGCAACCACACCGTGTCTCCTGGAACACAACCACAACAAACCTGAACAACAGCATGTGTTCGACACACATGATACATGCTTTACTCAAGCGCACGCACGCCCGCACGCAAACATTTGCATAACATCAATGAAGTAATCGTAAAAACACGACCGTATCTTCAAAATGACACATACACATTTACGCAGCAAATACCTCACATAAATTATTTTATGTTTCAACTGGCCCAGGTAAATAAAGTGAGAGCTATTAACTAGCAAGCAGAGTAAAATGGAACAAACCATAAGTATTTTTGACCCCCCAGGCTCAAAGTATCGAACCCTGCTTTAAAGGTTCTGTAATGAAACACACTGGAGGGTGTGCCTACATCCACTCAGACGTCTTTACTCTCTGCATATATTCCCTCTTCCTCCTCTTCCTGCCCTTCACCCATATATCTCATCTATAATGGATCCCCATTCCACTGCTCTCTCTCTCTCTTTCCATCCCTTCACCATTGATTCTTTCGCGGTCTCTTGTCCTAGTGCAGTGCAATGTGGTTCTGGCAAGATGCCCCCGGTCAGTTTTACCTTGATGTAGTAGACAGAGGACAGACCGACGCCTTGCCTTTGTTTGATCTTTCTCCTAGCTAGACTCAGTCTGTTCAGTCTGAGAGACAGTAATACACCACTCTGTGGTGAGAGCATTAGATAGCAAAATGTGTCGAGGTGAGTCATTCCTAGACAGGACGCTGGGCAGTTTGTCTCAATGTGACTTGGATTTTGCCTCATTGGAGGGTCATAACATCCTACAGTATGTTCTAATTAATGAAATGACGCGTGTGCGTGCGTGCGTGCGTGCGCGTGCGGTTGTGTTTACTCTGGGCAGCCTCTCGGGGTGCGGTGTCACCGGGCCAAGTTCAATTAGGCTCATGTCCCAACCCTCTCCATGTTGGTCCAATCGCCCCTTTGGACAGAACCCATGAATTCCTGCCATCTGTGTGTGTGTGTGTGTGTGTGTGTGTGTGTGTGTGTGTGTTCATGTCGGTGCATAAACGTTGCTCCACAACAGCATGCATCCCCAGGTGCCTTGAGGAGACCTGATAAGAGCAACCATATAACCGGTGTCTAGTGTTCCAGAACAAACCTCCATTCAAAACCATGCAGACTGGTTAATAACGTTATTCTGCATTCCCTAAATGCAATAACACCACAAAGTGCCTAGCCTGCCCCTCCCAAATCATTACCTCTACCCAACTGATGGATGTAGAAGCTGGGGAAACAGTACAGAAAAATGGATACACCATTTCAAGGCCTGTTAAGTAAAAATGCCTTAGCTTTTTTTCAAAATGGAGAATATATACAGTACAAGGTAAAACCTGCTGTAGCTTGTAAGGTTGCCAAGGTTAACTCTGATCCATGTCGAGATAATTCGAACGTTCAAAAGAAATTCAGTTCCTCCATAAGCCAAGCCTCCTACATGTCCACCCATCTTTAAATGTCTCCCTTCCTATAGGGAATATATAGGATGCTACATTCTCTCAAACATTCAAACAACTAGCCAGCTACCACACAGCGAGCTCTTCATCAGAACTGATGGGACTAATGTAATGAAGTAAATGCAAAAATATTTAGCATTTAAAAAAATGGAGCAAAAGGAAACAACAGAAATGTGTACTTCCTTGAGGGCTCAAAACGGTTCAGAAAACTATAAAACAGAACAAAAAACTAGCAACTTTGATCAGAACAAATCAATTGGAAAATAATTCTGATTCCACCAAATGACTCAACTGCACACTTTTAACCGAATGAAAACCCTTTAGAAGATACCCTTTCTGTAGTGGTTCCCCAGGAATGAAATGATGCTGTAAGAGCGATTCAACAGAGGTAATAGCAGAGATCCCTATTAATGTAACAAGCTATTCAGATCAGCTGGGAGCTGTTGGCTGGCAGCGCACCCGCTGGGGGCTGTCCATTCCCTCATGCTGACCACGGGAAATTCAAACTTGAACCCTCAAGAGGTCAGGACGCGTTCAGTGGCAGCAGCTGTTTGAAACGTGTTGTGTTGCCGCTCAAAATAGGCCACAACACCTCTGTAGATTTGGTGCTGGTTGGGGGGGATACAGCTAAAATAACAGAGGCGGACTGTGACTGTTCTCTGTTTGGATGTCCTTTAGAAATGGTGATCCAACCTACACTTAGACAAACTGTCTGCGGGCTAAGACCATGTTAGCGTTGCACTTAGCGTTGCATTCCTTTGAATATGATAATTCACCTAGCAACGCCGGCTTCGCCCTCTTATGAGTGCTAGCAAGCAGGCTAATTAGTGCCAGGTATCAACAACATATCCAGTAAAATGTGCAGGCTACAGTACAGTGATAGCATTGCAAAATGACAGAGTGCTTGCATATTTACAAGCTAATCCTGCCCCAACATTGATCACCACCCTACTCACATTCACCCCACTAACACGGCCTCCCTTTATTGAAACGGAAGGTTCTGGTAATCTTCTACGGAAACCCGGCACATATTGGTTTCTGATGTGGTAAGACGTTGAAGAACAGTCATTACAGCTACTTACCTATGACGACGGAGGCAATGCTAGCCGGGGACAGTCCCAAGCGTGCGTTTTGGTTGGTGTCGTCCCTGGAGGGCTGGTGTGCGCGTTGGTTTGTGTGCGTGCTGGTGTCACCACAAAGCATCTGGAGGTGCGATATCAGAGCTCGGCCCAGGGCGTGGTTCAGCTCGGCCCAACATGTAGCCCGCTGGACACACACACACCCCAGCACGCTCACACACACATCCGCATCCAGCTCCTCCATTGGACACATAGGTTGGCCTGAACCACTGTGCTGGACACACACCAACACCCGGTAGGAGTCTGTCAGGAGCAGAGGGAGAGAAATAACAGACTACTGTCAGTACAACACTGTTAAGACTACTGTTAGTACTGCGCCGTTAAGACTACTGTTAGTACTGCGCCGTTAAGACTACTGTTAGTACTGCGCCGTTAAGACTACTGTTAGTACTGCGCCGTTAAGACTATTGTCAGTACTCCACCGTTAAGACTATCGTCAGTACTGCACCATTAAGACTACTGTAAGGACTGCACCGTTAAGACTACTGTTAGTACTGCACCGTTAAGACTACTGTTAGTACTGCACCGTTAAGACTACTGTCAGTACAACACTGTTAAGACTACTGTTAGTACTGCGCCGTTAAGACTATTGTCTGTACTGCACCATTAAGACTACTGTAAGGACTGCACCATTAAGACTATCGTCAGTACTGCACCATTAAGACTACTGTCAGTAGTTTATTGCCCGTATTACACTGGTGACACGATTGTCCATAATACACCATCGTGACTATTGCCATTACAACATCGTTGGGACTACTGACAGTTTGACAACACGAAGACTATTGCCAATCAAGACAACTATTGGGACTATTACCAGTCCATCACTGTTAGAGTCACTGTTGTCAGTATTACCCATGTGAGACTACTGCCAGTCCAGAATACACTGTTGAGATGACTGAAAAATTAATAGTAGTACTCATCAGCAAATATTTCCCAGTGATTATAGAAAAGAGCAACTCCCTAATGCAATAATGCTCTTGGGTCAGGAGAGGAAATTAGTGCTTTAGTGAGTGAACATGTTATAGAAAAACACTAATCTGGTTTCACACACACACACATCATTTAAAAAGTAAGTACACCCCTTAGAAAGTTGCCACTTTGTTTTAAGTATGTGGACTTTTGGAACCAAATTCCAACCTTGTTCATTGAAAGATGTAATGTAGTACAATTAAAAAAATCCCAACAAAAAATAACTTTAAAACCATTCATGAAATTAAAACGAACAGAACTGCCTTTTCCTAGCAGAAAAGTGATTGCGCCCTACCTTTTCCATGACATGAAATGGCACCAAAATAGACGGAAATAGTCAGAAAACTAGGTCGGGTCCAGACACACACACACACACCCACACACCCACACACACAGAACCCGCCACTCACGGAGGTTCTCCAGTAGGTTCTTGCAGTCGTCTGTTGCCAGGTCATGGATGGTCCGGTTCCACTTGTCCCGGCTCTCAATGTCCTGGTCAGTGTGGCTACACAACACCTCCAGGCACTTCTACAGGACAGGCAAAAACCAGCGTAAACAGTGTGTGTGTGTGTGTGTGTGTGTGTGTGTGTGTGTGTGTGTGTATGTGTCTGTGTTCCCGAATGCCTCCTGAGTGTTGCATTGGCCTAAGGCACTACACTGAAGTGTTGAGGTCACACCATAGCCCAGCAAAGCATACAACATAATGACTCACTCAAGCTGGTCTTGGACCTCGGGCAGGTTAGGCCCCCCAAATGTAGTCTTAGTCATTAGGTGGTGCCTCCAAGCACATAGGTGTCGGTTAGCATCCTGGCTAAACAAACAGTGTGGAGAGACGCCAGTCTCAGGGGCTGCGTGTCCCCATCTTCAACTCTCCCGAGGGCAATTGGAATTTAATGCAGCATGCTATCCATTCCACATCCATACGAACCTGCAGTGCTTTAGCGTACCTTAAAGCCCCTGGCAGCAGCGATGTGTGCAGCGGTCCAGCCTTCACGGTTGGCCCAGTTGAGCAAGGTGCTGGACAGGACCGGACCTGTGGCAGGACCAGGGCTGTGGTTGCGGTAAAGCTCAGGTTGTGTGTGGTCAGGGGGAGGATGGAAGAGGAGGAGCCGCAGGGTTTCAACATGTCCCAAGCTGACCGCTGCGTGGAGGGCTGTGCAGCTGTCCTGTGGAACACACACATTAGTGTTACAGGCACACACACGGATACAAACACACACACAATAGTGTTAGGACACACACACACACAGAAACGCAAACAGCACACATTAGTGTTGGGTTACACACAGAGACACAAACCAGCACATTGTTAGGACACCTACTGTGCACACACTCCCAGACGGTACTGAGAAATATTGGTAAATGCGGACAGTTGCCCTGGGAACAACAATGCGTGCGGGCAGTTGCCCTGGGAACAACAATGCGTGTGGGCAGTTGCCCTGGGAACAACAATTTGGTGGATATTCTTAGAAGAAAACTACAACATACAGTACAGCTGTTTTCATTCATTAATCATTGACAACAGTCCTGGGACCAATTAGGCATGTCTCCTATGGCTGCAATAGAAACACATAAAAACCAACCGGGCCCCTCTGTAATTATTGGGACATTTTGTTTTTAGCTCTATGCTCCAAACGTTTAGATTTGTAATTAAATATTTGCCATGAGGTTTAACTATTAATGTACTTCTGTATTTATCTGATGCTACATAGACTGGTTTCACTGTAAAATTACAGCACCTTTTATATTGTTCAAATGTGTGCTATTCCATGGCACCAAAAGTACTGGGACCCTTAATTATTTTAGGCAGGACATCAAGTTAATATTCCAGGAATATTCTAAACATACCAGCCAACCCCCATCCCTTACGTAATGTAATACATAACATTTGTTGTGAAAGTGTTAAAAACGAATAATTACATGTAACGTGGTAAATTGCTGCTCAATTTACAAAAAATCTTGTGACCTCAGCTGAGTTTACTCTATGCCAAGATATCACAGATCAGAAATGATCAGCTGCGCCGGAAAGGATGTTACCATGGTAACAGAGACAACAGCACTTGCGTGAAGGGCAAGACTAAAGTAGGGCATACGGCTAAAGACATCTTGGTTTGTTTGCATTAATGAAGCATCTTGGATCAGCTGGTTACATTAATGAAGCATCTTGGATCAGCTGGTTACATTAATGAAGCATCTTGGATCAGCTGGTTACATGAATGAAGCATCTTGGATCAGCTGGTTACATTAATAAAACATCTTGGATCAGCTGGTTACATCAATGAAGCATCTTGGATCAGCTGGTTACATCAATGAAGCATCTTGGATCAGCTGGTTACATCAATGAAACATCTTGGATCAGCTGGTTACATCAATGAAACATCTTGGACCAGCTGGTTACATCAATGAAACATCTTGGACCAGCTGGTTACATTAATGAAACATCTTGGATCAGCTGGTTACATTAATGAAACATCTTGGATCAGCTGGTTACATTAATGAAACATCTTGGGTCAGCTGGTTACATTACAGGACATCTTGGATCAGCTGGTTACATTAATGAAACATCTTGGATCAGCTGGTTACATTATTGGACATCTTGTGCCAGTTGGTGACTTACAGTGGTGGCTAGTGAGCGGTCAGCCCCGGCGTTGAGCAGGGCTCTGGTACAGTCCACCCTGCCAGCTCCACTGGCCACAAACAGAGGGGTCTGTCCGCCCACAGCTCCACGGTCCACATCAGCTCCCCCAGAAACCAGGGCTTCCACGCAGCTGGACATGGGACACAGAAGGGAGAAGTCTGGGTTATACAGAGACTGGAACCCCTACTCCTCTGCCTTCACAAAGCCCAAACTACGGTTGTACGGTTGGAAGAAAGAGGTGAAAAACACAAATCTTTCCCTTTGACGTAACCACTCTTTTCCACAAACCCGCTCGTTTCCTCATCACTGATTCTTCATCACTTCGTCCTTACTCATCCATTCCCCGGGTGTTGGTGATATCTCTGGGTTCTCAACCTCTCTGTATTGTGACAGCCGACTACTGTAGGGTTTACTGAGGCAGGATACTGAAGGTCGTTGTGTGTGAATATGCTGTATAGGAGTTTGTGTGTGTGTGTGTGTGTGTGTGTGTGTGTGTGTGTGTGTGTGTGTGTATGTTTAATGTTTGTTAGCAATATTCCTGACCAGCTGGGAAATGTGCAGTCTTCTAATATCTGCTCACAGGCATATAAATAGAGCGGGGCTAGCAGAATGCACTCTGACAGCCAGTCACACAGAGTGCTGTATCACAGACTATCTCATAATTACTGGCCCACTGTGGAAGGGATGATATACATGTTCCCAGAGTTACGGCCAACTGTAGAGGGGATGATATACATGTTCCCTGGGTTACAGCCCACTATGGAAGGGATGATATACATGTTCCCAGAGTTACGGCCAACTGTAGAGGGGATGATATACATGTTCCCTGGGTTACAGACAACTGCAGAATGGATGATGTATATGTTCCCAGAGTTACGGCCAACTGTAGAGGGGATGATATACATGTTCCCTGGGTTACAGACAACTGCAGAAGGGATGATATACATGTTCCCTGGGTTACAGACAACTGCAGAAGGGATGATGTACATGTTCCCTGGGTTACAGACAACTGCAGAAGGGATGATGTATATGTTCCCAGAGTTACAGCCCAGTCAGGATATCTGCCTGTCAGATGAGGGTCAACAGAGCACAACATGGCTCACATGAGGGATGGTAAAACTGGCTGGTTAAGGGCAGGGGGTTGTTTTTCAGAGACAACCCCCTGTCAGGGACGGTTAGCACTAACCTGCAGTGCCCGTGTGCAGCAGCATAGTGTAAAGGCGTAAATCCGTTTTCATCTGAAACATCAGCAGAGACCCCCGAAGTTAGCAGCAGCTTAACGCAGTCTGGGACACGTGGAGACACAGGACGTCGGGAGGAGAGAGACAGAGAGAAAAAAAGAGATGTGGGGGGGAGAGAGAGGAAGACGGGGGTACATCAGAAAGAACCACTGATTTGTCAGTTCTGTGGTCTCTTGAGTTCTAAACGACCCACTGCTAGCAGTTGCACGTGCCCTCCATGTACATCAGAACTCTCTGTGGATCAACACTCATTGAAAAACAAAACATAATCAGACGTGACAACAGAGCAACAAATCCTGGTGGTCGGTGCTGTCAGAGTGCACGAGTGTGTGTGTGCGTGTTTTCTGACGGGGAACAACACGGGGTTCCTAGGAGTCACCTGGGTGAGGAGGCTTCACCCTCAAGGTGACGGTTCCCCCTTAACGTCCATCTAGTTGCCTGTACTTCACGTAAACTAAAACCCCAGACTACAGTGACAGACACGGGTGTCTTCAGGAGCCAATACCCCACGGCACGGCGCCGAGCACGCCAACATCCCAGCCACACAACACCACAGCCAGCAGGTAATCAACTGGATCCGTCCCGACAGCAACACCGTACCTGTGTGTCCGTTCTGAGCAGCAGAAAACAAGGCAGAGGTCGGGTGTTCTTCAAGGTGACAGTGAGGATCCCTTGGATCAGGGCGAAGCAGCATTGACAATAAAGTGACATTTCCCTGGGAAGCAGCCTGGAGGAAGGCGGGGCGCCCGTCGTCCAGGGCAACGGGCCCGCCGCAGGTCGGGGAGGAGCCTATGGGGGGACACCAGCCTGACGAGGGTTAAAGGGGACACAAGGGTTAAACGTGGCGGCCAAGCTGTGAGTGAGGGGACCTGGAGGACAGCGCGGCACACCTGACCTCCACAACTCAAGTCCTCAGGGGCATCCCACCAAACAGGAGCGATGCCAGACATAGCCCAAAACTGTGGACTTCACCATTCATTAAGAACGGCAAGTCCATTTTCATTACACACACAAAAATACAATTATTTGATCATATTTAGTAATGGCAGTTGGCCTACTCATAGATCCTGCTTGGTGGTTTACCTCAGGCCAAAGACGGCCGGTTTACACTTCAAACAGTTTGCTGTGAGTAATGGATATCGGAGTGAATTTAAAGACTGTTCACTTCGTCCTCTGGTATTGTCAGCAGCTCATAGAGGCCTATGAGGACTGCCTCAGAGACGGAGGAGGACAAGTGTGGAACAGAGAGCATGTTGTCATCTCAATCAGGTGAGCGCCCAGACCTCCATCCAGACCTCCATCCATCCACCCACACACCACCATGTCAAAGTCATCCAGGTCAATTAAGACATCCATACACATGCATATTTACATGTCCACCATCATTAACCTCTTATGTAAAAAATATGAAAAGGAAGAAACAACACAGTGATTCAGTGAAGGACAACAAGAAAGAATAAAATGCTTATAACTTCACTAAAAAGCATAGGGCTAATATTATTCAGACCAACTCTATGGAGCTGTAATATTCTCAAATATGCTCAGTAGTGGGAGGGGAAGTGAAGAGCTTTTTAGCTAAAATACTATGGAGGTAAGCCTTATTTTACTTGGCGCTTCTCGGGAAAAGCAGGTTAAAAGTGTGCAGTAGAGCAAAGAGAGCTGAAGAAATGTTGAGTACACCCTTGTCTGAGAGGCTAAAAATGCGAGGAGAAAGGCTGGGAAAGTATATTTCAACATATTAACGACATCAGCCATGACAGCCATTTCCATTGCGGTTTCCAAGACGTCTGACTAAGTTACTGCTTTGGGATATTGGAGTAACAGAGACTGCTGGTGCCATTAAAGATGGCGGGTAACTTGGTCGTCAAGGTGACAAGAAAATGTGCCTCACCGCTACTAGAATTAGTGTTGCGATAGAACATTCACTTCAGTCTTAAAGGAAAATTTGTTAGTAAGAAAATCTTAAAGGAAAATGCCCCTCAGAAACTATCTTGCAGTATTTGTTTTAGTCAACTGCTGACATGTACAATATTTTGGGAATGAATCAAAACACTAATTATTGTTATCGGATGGCATTTCATTTCGATAGATAAGAAAGGTATTCTAGGAAATGATAAAACTATCCTCGACAATTGTAAACTTTGAGACCAATTTGACTTTGAGACACATAAAATGTAATCTAGGCTTCGAACAAGGTGACTATTGACAGTAACACCTCATATACTTTAGATGTATCACTCAGAGCAATGCAAATGTGGAAATAGGAAAATCTGTCAGAAATATAACAACCTCATTCCTAGTTTCTGTCAGTCTAGTTAAAAAACACTCGCTGATCTACACATTAAATCAAATCAATTATTTGATTGCTTGAAAATTATGAAAGCCAATTGCAACAATTAACATATTTTCATAAACTACACGTACACAAATATTACAACATATACATTCAAATCACAAGAAACATTCATAACAAAAAGTACGTCAAAATATACAGAGTGCAAGAGTTGACAGAAATACATATGAAATGGACAGGGGTCAGTGGGAGGAGTTAGTGAAGGTAATCAGGAAGTATGCAGACATGAAGTGTGCAGTGAGGACTGATGAAGAGGAAGAAACATGCTAATGGCGGATGAGGGGGATTAGGGATAAAAGCAGCCTCTGGCATCAGCTTCAGAGAGGAGAGGGTTCCTCGCAGGAACCCAACACACCCATCTGAACAGGGAAAATCTCGCTGCCTTAAAACACCAGCGCAACGCTCCTATTTTCTACTGTGTGAGTTAGCTGAACTAGCATCTGACCCTTGACCCTGGCGCATAACATGAACCTGGCACCGGGGTGTGTTTATAGCTGCTAGCTGGGGGATAACGTGTCAGAACAGGACTCTGGAGAAGCAGAGAGACGAGAGGCCCCAGAAGGAGGGACAGGAAGATTAAGTGCATACAGAGAGATCAGGTCTCAAGCAATGGTTTAGAGCCGGAAGGCTGACAGTTGCTACACCAAAGAGCAAGAGTTAACCGGCGCTGCTCAGTTCTGTTCTCCTAGATTTGGACTGCTGTGGTTAAAGCAGGTTCTCTATGAGTGCTACTCTACGCTAGACTGGGCCAACATAGCACTGGAAAGATGGTTGGTGCGAAGAGGTAGAGGCAGTAGAGGGAGCGTGGTGCCCCTTTACCTGATGCTGTTGCCAGGGGGCTGCCTGGGACACGGGGGGTACAGGATGGAGCACTAGCGGAGGAGGAGGAGGGGTTTACGGAGGAGGGGCTACTGACAGGGACGGCAGTGCTGGCGGGGGGGCACTCTGCACATGCGGCCCGGTGCAGCCCCCTGGCCCCCCCCGCGGGAGGGCCGACACCCACCTGAGACTCCGTCAGGGCTGGGACCAGGTCCAGGGCGGGTTTGGGCGGCAGCTGGGGTGTGGCGGGTTTTAACCCCACCCCCGGGGAGCGGCCGCCGTCTCCCACCACTTTGATGGGCGGGTGGGGAGGGGAGGGGGTCTGGGACAGGCCCGGCTTTTTGGGTGGGATGGGGGGCGGGTTGCCCCGGTCGATCCTGGCTACGGTGGGGGACTTTAGGCCTATAGGGTGGCCCAGGCGGCCGGGGAAGGGCCCCCCCTCCGAGGTGGAGTGAGGCAGGCCGGGACGAACGGCGCCCCCTGCCGGCGGGCTGGTGAAGCGCGAGAGGACCTGCGTTACGGTGTGCCGCGCCTGCTGCTTGGCGGCCAGGTTGTCGCGGTTAGTGGGGGACAGTTCACGGGACGGAGGGCTGCTCAGCGAGGCTGCGCCGTTTTGGTCCTGCTCCTGGAACTTATAGCGGGCGGCCTGGACGCGAGGGCTCACCCCGGTGGGGAGGGCGGGGGGGTGTCCCTCAGCTCCGTTCTCCCCCGTCTGAGAGAGTCCGCCGGAGCTGCTGTGGACCAGGCCGCGGTTGGCGCTGGGCGTCTTGGGCAGGCTGAGGCCCGCGTAGTTGGTGGCAGCGTGTTTCACAGGGATGGTTAGGGGGCTGGGTTTCTTCGGCCCGTCCGCCTCCGTAGGGTCCGTTTGGCAGGAAGCCGTCCGGGAGCTGACGGGGTTGGTGGCCACGGCAACAGAGGCTGTGAGTTTGGGTGTGGGTAGCTCCACGGCAGGTTGGACTGGCGCTGCAGTTTTATCACGTTTCCCGTCCCGTTCAGTCCTGAGCTGCTCTACCTGCCGGCGCAGGCCCGAGCTCTCGACCTCCTCTCGGCCCAGCCTGGCGCGCAGCTGCTCGTGCTCCGTGTCCAGCTCAGACAGCTGCTTCTCCATCTTGGCCTCCATCAGCTGGCCACGCTGCCTCTCCACAGTCAGCTCCTCCTGGAGCCGCGCGGCGGTGCGGCCCTCCTCGTCCAGCCGGGCGGAGATCTCGTCGAAGCGCTGCGACTCCTCCACCACGCGGGTGGCCAGCTGCTTGCACTCTCGGACCAGCATCGTGACAATGTGTTTGTTCTTCTCCCGCTCGTCCTTCAGCTGGGCCGTCAGCTTGCGGTGCTCCTGTTCCAGACTCTGGAGCTGGAGCTTCTCCATCTCAAGCTGACGGACAGACAGACCACAAGTCAGAACACCAGGGCGCTCACGTCACACCGCAAGAACCAGGTGGGGATTGCAAATGACCACCTATTCACCGTCAGTCAGCCCACTCACTCACACACACACAATGTGATCATACTCCACCAAGCATCCCAGTTACCACACCGTCATTTAACACCGTCATCTGGTGAAGGCCTGACACCTCCCGCCTGCTGCCTCAGAATCCCACGCAGCTTTCGGGACATTTGGGACCATCTCTGAGGCAGTTATCACACAGATTTCTACTTCGTAGTCATCCATCACACAAGCAAGCGTATGCATCCTCCTTCCCTAGCCTTGACTGGCACATTAGAGATTCGGTCACACTTCCTCTGTGATGGTGAGTGAATAGGCAGCTCACATACTTCCACAGGGAAATCGATACTCTCACATCATAAACTGAAGAAGTGCTCTCCAGCTAGTTTACAGTCAGTGCTTTAGGCTACTCAAAGCTGAAAAAAACTCTGGTTTATTTAGCCTCAACAAATCTAGAGCTAGAATAACTTGCACGGCGTTTGACTATACTAGCAGGTTCATTCATATGAGTAAAGGAATGCAATATTGACCCTCCCCAGGTATGTTCAGAATGGGGAAAACAGCCATTCTTAGATGACCTGCTGTTAAGCCCTATTGAAATACACTTCTTTAGAATATTTATTAACTCAGTGGTCTCATAGCAAATGCTCCATATAAGCGTAAACATTGAACATTTTTGGGTGATTTTTTTGGTGTTGTAAAAAAAACACAGAACTGCGCGAACAGTGAAGAAAAAAACGACGATGTAATCTAACCTTCCAAGCATCTGATTGAATTTCGATGACTTGTCAACCCCAGGCAACTATATCTGGAGCATGACTGCTATTGTTAGCTGCTTGTTGGCAGAGAGGGTACAGGCTTAGCTGGGCTTTCCTAGCGATTGCCTGCCCCACTGCCCCGACAAGCCCAAACAATGAAGCTGATAACATCCCCTCTGCTCACACCCCCACCCCCCCACCCAAACACCAGCCCATGTAATCCTTACTAAAACAAACACACATATCATCTATGATTGCCTGACTGAGTCATGGTTATCTAACCGTTATGTAGTGGAATAGCTCCTATGAAGCTGCAAAGCAGCAAGATTGAATCAGATTTAAATAAAGCAGCACTAAATTAGGCAACACGATTATATACTTGCTGGTCAGATCTGTGGTTTATATAACAACATAATATTAATTTAAAAGGTGTATAAATATGCATTTTATATATATATATATATATATATATATATATATATATATGATCGATAGTTTGAGGAATTTTGCTTGGTGTAACAATGCTAACATGTTTTAAAATGTCAAATGAAATAATAAAGAAATTTCCCTGTGGAGTATTCTGTTTCATTGGAATCTATATTAGTTCCAAAGGACCATGGCATGTATTTTGTCCAGCTCGTGCTCCTGTGTGCCAAGTCACAGACTGGAAGCTGCCCCATTCCTCGTGACTGATTCAAGACGCAGGACCTTCATGAAGACAGTACCCAGAAATCCACTTCCTCCAGGCGTGTTTCATGTGGGTGAATAAAACCAGGCAGGCCTTTCAGGCAGCTTTAGAAACCAGGAATATTTTAACACGCTTACTCAGAAAGACATGTCATGGTACAGACAGACAAAGATGCATAGTATAAGACCTAGGTTTGATCTGCAGTGTAGCAACCAAGACATCCTAATGAAATAGCTTTTCATTCCCGTCCATGTCATTATCCCGGGGCCAGCGATGAAGATTTGTTTCTTTTTGCTCTTGTGTTGTTGTCATGCTCTGGTGTATGGCAGACGTAACAGCGAGCTACAACCATGCAATCATTTGGCCTGTCACCATAACAACAGTAATACGATGGTGGGGGTGGTTTACAGTATTCCTGGGGGGGGGGGGGTAATGAGCCAAGAGCGTATAGCGTTTCAGACTCCCTGCCGTGCTCATGCTGTGACACTGGATTCACGGAGCTGTGGCGGATCTCATTGTGTCAACGGCTGAACACAAACAGGCTCCTGCAACAGAATCCCTGGTTTAATAGTTCTTCACACGATCCCTCCTCTGCGCCCTCCACCCTCCCCTCTGCCCTTCTCCCTGACTGTTGTTCGGGCTTGGCAGGCCGCCTCGGTGCTTATCTGGAGCACACAGCCCAGTGCAGGCGGCCCGAGGTGGGTCTCCGGCCACACCAGGCCAGTTGGAGTGTGTCCGGGGATCCACAAGCTGAGGGCCGGCTGGAGGAGTTCAGAAGCAGAACCCGGGCAGGCTGTTACCATACAGTCACTCACTTTCAAAGAGACACACATTCAATGTTCCAGGCATGCCCACACAGACAGAAACAACACGCACGCACGCACGCACGCACGCCAGAAGTACTCCCTCCTCCCGGGCAACACCATTCCACATAACCATGGAAAATCATCCAGCGCTCAAACGCCCACATTCACCCGGTTCACCTCTCCTTCACACCCCCTCACAGTCACCCACTCCATTCCTCGCCTACTGCCTCGGAGGGAAAAGAAAACAGCCCACAGGGAGGGCAAAAAAAACCCCATCTAAATCATTAAAACATAATGATCTGAATTCCAGATAAGTGTTGGTGAATTTCAAAGCCATTTGAAGGAAAGCTAATCTGAAACCTTCTAGAGCAAAGCACTCATCCAACAAGAGATGAACCCAGAGAGGGATACAGGCTCAGCCAGCTTGGTCTTGTAGCTGAGAGGCCCTCACAGGTGGACATGGCTCCAGAGAGAACACAGGATATTATAGGACTTCACTTACCACAACGTGAAGTGAAACAAAGCTGATCTTCTTAATCCCCTGACAGATAAATCACCACATTTGTGACATTCAGAATGCCTTTATTATTTTCCATCTGCTTTGGCAATTATAAAGAAACGTTTCAAAGGCCAATAAATCCTTTAAATTAAAACTGAATTGAAAAAGACAGAGAGATAGATTGGGAGACAGATACAGAGAGAGGAAGGAAGAGATGGACAGATAGGAGATGGTGAGAGAGATCGAGCGAGAAGAAAGAACACATCTGGCTGAGGAGAGTTAATCAGTGACAGAAAATCCTACATAAAACAAGCAGACAGGGGAGCCATGCTTGTGAGCGTGTGTCACACAACTGGACTAAAAGATGTCTTTTTGATCACATTAATGCATTTCTTTCTCTCCTACACAGACCCAGACAATGGGAGCATTGATTTCTGCACACACAAAATGTAGCTTTACATCTATACCAGTTCTTCCCTAGTCTGCCAAGCCTCACAGTAGCATGAGTACGCAGACACTGCATAGTAACATAACAGTAATGTACCTACTCCAGTAGTAACATTACTACTCATCTAAGGTAATAGTAGGTAATGCTTACAACATTAGTCATGGTATCATCCTTATCTTATCTGCTGTTATCATTCCAAGACAGAGAACATTCTCATCAACAGCGATGACCTGGGAACAGTTAGGGTTAGTCTAGCCCCAGACTTCACACAGCCCTGGGATGATGTCTGTCGGGATTGCACAACCTTAATTATGATATTACTAAAACAATATTTCAGCAACACGTTGTTGTGTTGGCTTCTCGGTGGATAGTTATTTGGCCTGTTCCAACGTCACGTTTAATTAGGCTATTGTCTACATTTTTCCTTAAGGTTGTTTACTGAAACACTTAATTAGACAACAACTCCATCTGGGAATACAATTATGCAATGGTTGGCATGGTTACTGCGCGGCGTTGTTGAGTCTTGTTCTGGGCCAGGACAGTGACAGCTAGAGGACATAAGCTGCTGTTTATGAGTGGCAGATCCATTCAGCTGTATGACTTGTTGGTTACGCAACAGATCAGTAGGATGTGAAGGAATAAGTAATATAACTGGTACTGTAACTAAATGACTGCTCCCAAGGAGGAATAAGTAATATAACTAGTACTGTAACTAAATTAAAGCTCCCAAGAAGGAATATGTAATATAACTAGTACTGTAACTAAATGACTGCTCCCAAGGAGGAATAAGTAAGATAACTGGTGCTGTAACTAAATTACTGCTCCCAAGGAGGAATAAGTAATGCAACCATTACTGTAACTAAATTACAGCTCCCAAGGAGGAATAAGTAATATAACTAGTACTGTAACTAAATTACAGCTCCCAAGGAGGAATAAGTAATATAACTAGTACTGTAACTAAAATTCAGCTCCCAAGGAGAAATAAGTAATATAACTAGTACTGTAACTAAATTACTGCTCCCAAGGAGGAATAAGAAATATAACTTGTGCAGTAACTAAATTACAGCTCACAAGGAAGACTATAACTAATAACTCGCAACGCAACATATTAGGGGAGTAATATGGGTGTAATAATGGAGTACCAAGGGAGTAATAAGTAATGTGTATCAGTTGAACATTTTAAATGACAGTACTGTATCCTACCCTCTTCTGCTGGCTCTCCGCAGCAGCCAGCTGTGAGGACATCCTCTCCTGCATCTTCCTGCAGTGGGCCATCACAGCCTCCAGGACGGACACAGGGCTGGAGCCCACCGCGCGGCGCTCCCGGTCCCCACCGGGGACACACTCAAAGTCCCTCTGCAGGGCCAGGAAGGGGTCGGTCAGGCTGAAGTGACCGTATCGCTCCTGGAGAAACACCTCCTTCCGTCGTGCCTATGGACAGACGATGGGGGAAAGGGTAAAGGTTACGATGTATAAAAATAACACACGTAATCACTTAATTAACAGTCATAAAGACCTTCTCTCCACACCTCTGATGGTATCTACGGCTGTTCCTCCATATTTGATACTCGTACAGATAGGTGGACCAGTGGTAACACCACTAGACCCAAGCACATATGAGCCTCCCTGCTGGAGACCAGGGATCGAATCCCATCTGCATCCTTCACCCCTTTGTGTCCTCTGTGTCTGTCTCACTAGGAGTCCCAGAGTCAATTAAAACAGAATAACGTATCCTGTCACCGTCCGCATTTGGCTTGACTGGTGTTCATCATTCATCAACCACCTGCAGAACAACGCCGGATCCAGTCTTGGTTCTCTCAACAAGTCATCCTTCTCCCACGCTGCCAAGTCCTCAGAAAAAAGCCTCCTGCCAATGCTGAAGCATATGGTTCCTTCGGTCAATAGTTATTTCAGTTTGAGGCCAACTACGACTGGAACAAATTGGAGAAGAGCATTTAGCTTGGCAGTTCGGCTTCACCTCACTCCATAAAAGATAAAAACGCCAGCGGAAACCCTTTAACCTCTCTGGATTTACATCCGTAGATAGAATTACATCAATAGTCATTTCTCTTTTCAGTGATTATTTATTACAGTATTTACTGTATGTTCCTCTTTTTGTGTCTTGACTGGCAACTGAATGCCTCCAGCCAGGTCGTCATAGAAAATAAAATGTGCTTCTCAGTTGACTTACCTGGTAAAATAACTGTGAAATAAAATGCAAGTAAACTAATATTTCTCCTTGATATCTAGAAACCTTTGTTTCAGACTGATTTGACATTAAGTGTACAGGCATTAAGAATCCTGTGAATCTTTCTGTCCTCTCCTTGGCTCTGTGCCCAGGCCGGCCTCAGCCCAGCGGGCCGTGGGAGAGTCCAAGCGGGCAGGCCGTGCCCACGGTGCCCTCTGAGACCAGTGCCAGCTCCGAGCGCCACTCTCCTAGCCCCCAAGCCCTTTCCACAGGAGCCATGATGTCTGCTGGAGGACATGGGGGAGGGGTCTGGTGCTCGTTAACTCTGACAGTAATATCCTGGTGGTTCTCACTCCCCCATGGTCAGTTATACAGTCATTCTGAAGACAGGTGCATGTTATCAGATCAACCCCCGGCTCTTCAGCTCTGTAATGGACTAGCATGATTTGGTTTTTGGGGGGGTGGGGGGGGCTACTCTACAGGTGAGCTACTCTCGCTATAATTACCAAGGCCTTCAGGCAACTGCAGACATTGCGGACACTACTGACCATACAATTGACTGCAATAATTGAGCCCACAAGCCAGTGATCCAATGGGCACAGCCCATAAACCACTTCCACCCACTGAACGGACTGCCACTTAAAGAACCAACGGTAGAACCAGCTGTTTTTCGGATTCACTACAGTACTATTGTGATTGAAAACAGCTGACAAAGAGACGAGCAGAAACCCTGCGCTCCCACAGTGTACAGAGGAAGAGGGATCACCGCGAAGCTCCAACCACAGTGTATTACATTCACACGGATCACTGTGTCGGGTGTCTACAATTAAACAGAAAACCTTTATTACGTCCGTTAGCAACGAAACCACACGACTCGGGCACTCAGGCATGGAATGTGTTGTCACGCCAGAGCCAGAATGCATGGGAGTAAACCGAAGAGGACAGATGGACCGCGAGCGTCGGGCTGATGATACGTTAGCAACCGGCTGCGCACATTTAACACATGCACGCACACACAACCTTGTATAGGGACCAGAAAATAGAAAATTGCGTGCCCCCTTGCCCTAATATTAATCCTAAACCTAACCCTAACCTTAACTTCAATAAAGTAACATTTATGCCTAAACATTACCTAGGTGTAATGACTAACCTTAACCAACAATGCCAGGACCTTAAAGAAACCCCAATTCTAACTCTAAAATGAATTTTAAGTTTGACCGAGACACACAGACAGACACACAGACAGACACACAGACAGACACACAGACAGGGTAGAGATTGATGGTGAATCCTAAACATGCAGAGGTAGTTCCCATTACTCTGACCGTTGACTATAAACACAGAGAAGAGAGAGGAAAGGTTAGCAAAGAACTAGACGGCAGAGAGGAGAGGATGGAGTTTGAGTGAGCCGGTGAGATCCCAGCCATCTGGTCTTCTTTCACAAATCTCCTCCCTAATCACAGGGGATACACCGCGCACGTGCACGTGCACACACACCTCCTGTAATTAGTGTTTGCATCGCCGTGGATCTCAATCCAACATCATTTCCACTCCTGGACTCAGGCTTACTCTGCTGACAACAGGCTGGTCCTCAGCCGACGACAACAACTAGACCTGGGGAAGTAGATGCACGAGGAGTTTACCAGCTAGCGCAACTCGAACGTTTCTTCCCTCGGAGGGAGACAACGTCCCTCTACAGAGTCATTCCTACAAAGGGAACCAGGTATCAAAGCGGAAATCAGTGTATTTTCTGGTGCGCAGGAAACGGCTGCAGATCACACTAACAGGGCTCTGTGATGTTGTGACGGTGCAGTGACCACTTAGATCCTTAGTGATCTGCTCAGCCATCGGTCCCGGAGGCCCCAAGGCCTCACTTGTCATACATTAGAGGTAATCGCTAGACTTTCTGCCTTTGTGGCAGAAAGTCCCAAGGAGGAATATACGATGCTAATAAACATTAGCATTGGGGCCCAGTAAATAAGCCGCTTTCAGTTGTCCAAGTGGTGGGTTGACAGGGGACATCTGGAGTTCTATTAGGACAAAAAGTTTGCTGCCTGGTGTGCATGAAGGTATCTGATGATGTCCAAGGTTAGTTCTGTCTGTGGCTGGGTCTGCCATCCTGAACGTCTGTGATAAACCTCCCATCACAGCCAGCGGTAGAATGTGTGTCAGGCACTGCATGCCAAAACCTATTAACTGTACATAAACAGGCAGAGCTCAGAGCTATTCCATAATGTGTAGTTCCCATTTGGGACCCAGTTCTAACGGACCAGCATTAGCTGATTGTTATGGATATTAGGGGTGTAACGGTCTGGAATGTACCGCCGATTTTCAAGTCACAGTTTGGTACGATTTCGGTACAATGAAAAAAAAAAAAAAAAAAAAAAAAAAAA
>JACXGJ010011190.1:0-20318 GCA_016801105.1 Esox niger | reverse complement strand
CTCCAATTGGGGAACCTACTTATGTTGAATGTTTGTGCACGTAGTTGTGGTTTATTTTGGTTGTTAGCCGTAGGCTATGTCACCCAGTTGTAAGTTTGCTTTGAGTTTGTTTGTTCTGTTTAATCTTCATTAAAGACATGGTGTATTACACCAACCGTTCTGCCTCTGCCAATCTGTCCAAACCCCAAACTTGTGACAACAACTACTGTTCTCGCATAGACTGATCGAACATAGTGTGGCCTTCAGTTACAAATATACAAACATTTTCTCCATTGCTCTCTATTACACTATCAAAATGCCGTTTCAAAGAACCTAGCTAAGCATCACACTTAATAAATATGTTGTCTACTTGTCAAAGAACTAGCTAACCAACACTCAATTCTCTTGTGTAACACTTAAATTACTGTTCGAAATGGTAGAGCTCGGTAAACTGAACGGTGCTTCGGTTTCATTCGTCTTGTGCCTAGTATTGATTGTTTGCATCTTTGCTGTCTAGTACCTGTTTAAACTATGATGTTTATTTGCACCAGGGAAAATGGGATTTTTAGCAAGTCACCCTTGGGCATACACAACTATTTAAGTCATAATTGGCATAATTAAGTAAAATTGCATAGTTTGGGAATCGCATCATACTATAGAGTACATAATATTTTTATAAAGGCAAGTGCATGGCAGACCAGTCAGGGTGCCCATGCTGACCCCTGTCCACTGCACCTACAATGGGCATGTAAGCATCAGAACTGGACCACAGAGCAATGGAAGGAGGACTGGTTGGAGGGATCATGTTTTCTTTTACATCACATAGATGGCCGGGTGCGTGTGTGTTACTTATGGAGAACGCGTCACCAGGATGCACTATGGGATTCAGGGGGACGGAGGCACAACGTTCTGCTTGGAAACCAAGGAACCCGCCATTCATGTGGAAGTTACTTTGAGACGTACCACCTACCTGAGCATTGTTGCACCCTTTCATGGCAACAGTATTTCCTGATGGCATTGGCCTCTTTCAGCAGGAGAATGCGCCCTGCCACAGGACATAAAGGATCTGCTGCTAACGTCTTGGTACCAGATACCACAATACACCTTCAGAGGTCTGGTGGAGTCCATGCCTTGACAGGTCAGTGCTGTTTTGGCATAAAATGTGGGACTTAATCAATATTAGGCAGGTGGTCCTAATGTAATGGCCGATTGGTATACTGTATATGAATTTAATGAAATAATTTAACTGGCAGATTATACACATATACAAACGTTACCTATCCAGACGAAAATGGAACAATAAAAAAAGTAACTCGCTAATTCCCAGGCTGCATCTTTTATTTACAGAAAAGGGGCCCTATGTGCAAATTTCACTGTACCACTAGCATAAATCCAAGCATATATGACTAGAAGGCATCTGCAGTTATGTTTTAAGTTAATGTTTCAAATATTTTCTTCTACTCAATTGTTCGGAGAGCGTCAGGTATTCCCAATTTAATCTCTCACCAGTCCGTCTATCAGTTTGCATTGAGATTGCAATCTTATCCTACACATTTGACACGCTGACAGTAATTCCTTAGCATTGCAACCCATCTAAGATTATCTAATGCATTTTGGTAAAGGAAGCAAAAGATAAGACAAGTTCCATCATTTTATGAACATTTAAGGACATGTGTAAAAATTATGTTGTCAAATAGAGTAATAGTGTAACAAAATACAGAAAATCCTATTTAAGAGTCCCAAACTGGTTTAACTATAAAACAGTAAGATGTTACACTCCCACTTTATTGTACAATTCTACAATGTAAAAGTTCCATTCAGTGATATTGAACTCAGAAAACACATTCATATTATGTAAATAGAAATAACATTCAATGATTGTTCAGCTTACAGTGAGCACATACTTTAATTATCACAATGACCAATTGGTCTGTTTGTTTATATAATCACATCGTAACTCGTCTTCAGGAGATTTGGCTGTGGAACATAAACCTGTAGGATCATAGAGGAAGTAAACTTGATTCAAACAGTTTGTCACTTAAATGTTATTCATCAGTAGTATCAATGTTTGGCTGCAGAAATAGCTGTCTTAAGGCACTTTTCTATTTCAAATCAACATTATAAATGACTTTACCAGTGAAATCAGCATGGCATAAAAAGGAGATCATTAAGCTCCTTGAAGATAAAGTAAGAACATCCTCACCTCCTGCCATGTGGCATTTAACCATCAGTATGACGGACACCAGTAGAAATGGAGACACCACTAGTAGACCACACAGCAGTCTGGACATAGAGATGGAGACAGGAGAACCTGGAGGGACTTTTGAAACACGGCTTACTCTCAGGACAGACATACAGACAGAATCAGTCAAACCTACTCATTCAAGGATGTGTTGTTATTTGTCCTTTTCTACACATTGTAGCATAATAGTGAAGGCATCACAACTATTAAATAACACATATGGAATCATGAAACAAAAATGTGTTAAACAGATACAAAATACAAAATACATTTCATATTGTTCATTTTCAAAGTAGCCAGCCTCTGCTTTCACGACTGCTTTGCACACTCTTTGCATTCTCTTAACCAGATTCAGGAGGGGGTCACCTAAAATGCAGTTTAATTAACAGGTGTGCTTTGTTCAAAGTTAATATGTTGAATAAATGCCCTTCTTTTTCAATTTGAGCCAATCAGCTGTATTTTGACAAGGTAGGGTTGGTATACAGAAGACCATCATTATGCCTGTACTTTAGTAGTGGGTTTAATTGCATTAACAGCTCATAAAAAGCAAAAACGTAACAAATGTCCATCATTACTTTGAGATACGAAGTTCAGTAAATCCAGAAAGTGCTATGACCAAACTGGTTGTCATGAGGACCACCAAAGGTAAGGAAGACCCAGAGCTACCTCTGCTGCATTAGACTTACCAGCCTCTGAAATCGGCAGTTAACTGCAGAGTTGCTTTGCAGAGTTTATGTAACAGAGACTAATCTCAATGTCAACTGTTCAGAGGAGACTTTTATGGTCGAACTGCTTCAAAGAAAATACTAATGAACAACGCCAATAAGACCAGACTTGCCTGGGCCAAGAAACATGAGAAAAAAATATTAGACCAAAATCTGTCCTTTGGTCTATTGAGTCCAAATGTTGTTTGTGAGACACAAAGTAGGTGCACTGATGATCTCAGCATGTGTGGTTCCCACTACTAAGCATGGAGAAGGAGCTGCGAAGGTGTGGGTGTGCTTTTCTTGAGACACTGTCAGTGATTTATTTAGAATTTAAGGTGCACTCAACCAGAATGGCTACAACAGCATTCTGTATCGATATCGATATGCAATATTTTGATATGTTTGCGCATATTGTGGATATCATTCAACAGGACAACGATGAAAAGCACATTTAGAAGCTGTATAAGGGCTATTTGGCCGAAAAAGGAGAGTGTCAGAGTGCTGCTTTAGATAAACTTGTCTTTACAATCACCCAACCTCAACCTTACATGAGTTACTGCTGAAGTAACTCATGTAAGTCACCTTCTGGTCCTTAAGACACTGAAACTGGATTATGTGGAAAATGTATTAAACTAATGAAAATGTTTTTCAGTACTTTGCTTAGTCCTTATATTGGTATTTTTATTAGAGGTATTTTGTTTACTTAATGCAAAATGAATTGCAATAGCTATGTCTCCCATGGTCAATGGCTTTCCCCCCTCTGTGTATCCAGGCACATTCTAATGAATGGAATGCTGGCTGAGGAAGGGACAGTTTGTATGTGTGGAAGACCAGGCCTTGGGCCTAGCAGAAACCCCTACTATGTGTGGATGCAACCTCACCTTCTATGATTATCTATCTCCTGAATCTACGTCTGCATGAAACTCGCATTGTATGATTTTCTGTCTCTCCTCTATGTCTGTATTCAACCTTGCATTCCCTAGGTTATCTCATGGTGGTAACTATTCCTTGGGTGCATTCAGCAAGAACTTGTGGTGTCATCTGTACAGTTGGGAAAGAATAGAAGTTTGAACCTTGGTAATGTGAAATCAAAACAACTGTCATGACACTACTTGTTTTTCTACTTAAACAGTAATCTTTTTGTCATACTTCCTGTATATATTAAATCTGAAATAATGAACTGTAATGTGAACGACTGAAGAACTTTTACTTGATCAATTGCGAAAACTTCCATATTCAACAAGAAATAGCAGCCAACAAAGTGCTCAGCATATGTGGTAACTCCTTCAAGAAAACTGGAAATGCATGACTAGCTGACTACCTCAAAAGGCTGGTTATGAGAAGACTAAGAGTTAACAAAGCTGCAATCAAGGTGGCTACTTTGAAGAATCCAAACTGAAAAAGAACTTGTTACTACTGTACATGATTCCATTTGTGTTGTTTCATGGTTGTGATGTCTTCTCTATCATGTGAAGACATCTCGCCGGTGCACTAATCGTTGTGAGATGATGACTGCAGCGCAACCCATGGACACACCTAGCCCTCGTCACTCAGTATTTACTTGTCACTTCAATGTATTTACCTCCTGACCACAGAAACTGAGGTTCACTGTAGTCTGTGTAATAGCCTGGGTCTCCTCTCCCAGCTCTACACACATATCCTCCTGTGTCAGTTAGACCAGCAGGACTCTTTTACTTCACAGATCAGAGTCACAGATTCTTCAGGGTTCGAGCACTGAATAGAGATACCGAAGACAGCTTTGGGTTGATCTACAAAAAGATAGAGGACATGTTTCAAATGTTTAATATCATGAACGTTAACTGCTGAGAGTTTAACATGATTGAATTGTATAGATACTATGGAAAGGAGTAAGCATTCTAGGGAACATAAATTGCATATATGTGACAACCACGCCATCTGCTGCCCATCCTCCCCCTGCAGGAGGCAGGCTTCAGCACGCGATGTCACCGGCTTTCTGACACCACCGCCCATCTCATCAACTCATCTCACCTGTTGTCTCGTTTAGTGCACCTGATCATCATCCACAGTCATTTCCCCCAGTATATATGTTCGCTCTATTCCCTTGGTCTTTGTGTGTTATTGTCTCACTGCCATGAGCATTGTGCAGCTACGCTTTATTAAAAGAAACCAAAACCAACGTGACTTCGACTCCTCAGTGTGCTGCTCCTCTAATTTGTAAAAGCTGACAATACAAGGGTATTTCAATTTATTTTACATTTCATATTTATATTCAGCAGTTGTAAAACTGGAGAACATAATTGAAAGTCTATTAGTTTAAATTTTAAGGCTGTAGTTCCCACAACATTTCAGTTTAGATTGAGAGGGGCCTTTAAGACAGGAATGATCAGCAATATTGGTTCTGCTCTGTCTGCTGGCGAATGATTATAAAAACTGTATCAAAATTACTTTGCTGATTTTGCTAAATATATATATATATATTTTTTGTGAATCAGTTGGTCTTGTACCTTTGTATTGAAAGGTTCAAGAGATACTGCTTTTATGTAAATGAACACAAATAAATGAAAATAAATAATCCCGTCAAAGCGGATAAACATGTAAGAATTCTAGGTAGATATAGCCTAAAGAAGTTGTTTTGGTCTCTGTAGCTGGAATGGTAGAATTTTTTAGTTTTATGATAGACACTGATAATGGTACTTTTGACTCTCACATATTTCTTCTTGACAGATGTTCCTTATCAGATGATTGTCCTGAACATGCAGGAGAAAATAAATTAAGCTACATAGAGTTTCTACAATGCTGCGTACTGTATTGCTAATCATGCAAAAACATTTATTAATGGAGAATTTATCAAGGAGGCTTTATTCAGTAGTATTAAGTTTTAATGGACTGTCTAAGACACAATCCTCTCAAACAAATATTATCTTTAAAAGTTGCACTGCTTTTCAGTGTGGCTCTTGATAAGAGTGTGAATGTAAATTAGATTCTACATCTAGCAATTGTTGTAAGATCTGTTTCATTAAAACCTTAATAAAGCACACGAGGCCTTAATAAAACACACATAGGGTCTGAATATAACGCACATAAGGCCTTAATAAAACGCACAAACAATGGTAAAAATAATGAAATAGCATGCTAAACAAGAAACTACACATTCCTTATGAAATCTGTGCTGATTTGAACATCTTATACTGTACTGTTGACTGCCTACTGAGCCTTGGATGTAGATAGGCCTGGACCAATTGGGAGCTCATTGGCAATCATTTGACAGTGCTTCTTTTTGATTCAGCCAAGAAGGTAGTTCGACATGCACAAATAAAAATAACAACTCACACTCAGATCAGTAGCAATGGTAGGACAAATAGGAAGCTGACACTGCAAAACAAACGCTGCAAACCCCTGCTGTAGACTTACTGTTATCTTCAACTTAGGAGGACACGAGGTCCTAACCCGCACATGCGGAGTACCAGGCATGACTCCTCCCGGTCCCTGTCCAAAGTCCTCCTGGTTGTGTTGCTGATCAAGATCACAGCTGCCACTGTCCTGACCCCCCTCTCTTCCCGATTTCCTGATGTCTGTCCCTGTGCTTGACCATCTGGTTATGCCACTCATCTAGGCTGGGTTTGAATGGACGCTGGGATTAACCCACATGCATTGAACTATTAAAACTTGGACTCTTAATATGTTCACCCGGCACAGCCAGAAGAGGACTGGTCACCCGTTGGAGCCTGGTTCCTCTCTAGGTTTCTTCCTAATTTTCGGCTCTCATAGGGAGTTTTTCCTAGCCACTGAAGTTCAACACTACTGTTGTTTGCTCCTTGGGGTTTAAGGTCGGGTGTTTTGTGAAATCACTTTGCGACAACTGCTGATGTAAAAAGGGCTTTATAAAATAAATTGGATTGATTGATTGATTGATTGACCATTGGGAAGCCAGCAAGAGTGGAAGATGATGGAGCTGTCCGTCACCTCAACATCACAGTCTCTTGTGGGATCTAAGAATTAACAACTAAAATATGAATGCATGTTTGATTTCAAGTGAATGTGCATGGATAATGAGAATAAAAGAAAACTTCTCTGTTCATATTCTCTCTGTGGATTGCGCTCTGATTACCACATGAATGTTTCGATTGACCAGTTGGCATGGGGGTTACTGTCTTAGCTTTGCTAGGTAAACATGCCCCTCAATGTATATAACAGCTTGTAACCAACATTACCACGAGAAGGGAAGAGCTAATAGACTATCAAATGCTGCAATAAACACTTGAATTACTCTCTCCCTTGACAACCGGGTATGCAAATAATTATTACAACCACTTTACGAAATGGCTGATTTCTAACACTCTGTACCTACTCCCTAAAGGTTTCTATTAGACGGAATTGACATCACAGCTTTACAGTTTTATTTGTTTGGCTTTACAGTCAGTGTAGCTTTAGGCAGAACTGTGAAAACATGCCACAGGTTATCTTACCAAGAGACATGATCAATTCAAAATGAAAGACTTTCGCTAAGGTTTACGTACGGCCAGTTAATGAGACTCACCGGTGACACTGACATGGATAATGTTACTGTGTCGTAACCACTGGGGTCGACCTCTTTTCCAACCAGCACACTGGTACCGACCAGCTTGAGCAGGCAGAGATATAATGATGGTTTCACTTGTCTGCCTGGGAAGCGGTTGGTTGTCTTTAAACCAGTAGTACCTCCAGTCTGAGGTTTCTGGCAAATGACACTGAAGTCTTACTGTCTCACCGGGGAAAAAAGGAGGTTGAGGAGAAGCAATCACAGAGGCTCTGTGGAGAGCTGTGGAAAAAGTCAATTCAAACACAAGATTGCATTCAGTAACAACACAGAATGATATTCTGTTTTTTACTCTGTACATTTTCCATTAATACAAAATAAAGACTGACATTCAATGGTGCTTTCTTTTGATTACTGTAAAGGCTTTGCAATGTAAAAGCTTACGTATTTGTAATCAAATGATGATATTTGTTCAATATAACCTATGCACATCTGCAAGTCTACATTTAGATGTCTGATCCTCTGATCACTTGAAGACAGTTCAAAGCAGTGCACAAACATTTCTAGTCCCACTTGATTTTAAGTTGAAATTCCACTAGGGGATTTAGAACATGTTTAACATACACTATCTTAAATGATTTGTCCCAAGTACTTTGTGCAACCTTTATTGCAGTTGTGGGGGCGTGCCTTGTGACACCACACACACACACACACACACACACACACAAATTATCAGGACTTTTTTCCCTCTTTGTCTTATTTAATTATGTGAGAGAAAATAAAACGCTAGATGGACTTATTTTAGTGTGCGTAACCCTTTCCATAGCATTTTAATATAAATTGTTATGTTTGTAACATACAATAAAGGAGTGTGGGCATTAATCACAGAAAAGTTAAGCGCTATGCTGGCGCAATGCACAGAAACTTGATACATTCCTGACACAATTTTAATCAAATTCTCAAAGCTCCACTGGGCTCAATCGAAAATGTGGCGCACGCTACCTTGGAAGGTGCCGTCTCGAGCTATTGATATCTGCATGTTTACACAAAAAATTATCAAGTGACTTGAGTCTTTATTGATATGTCATATAAATGTATTGTAATGCAAAAAAGCCTTTTTTCTTGCCTGAGATAAAGAGAATGTGGTCAATAATGAAATCAAACACTGGGTTGCACGTCTACATTACCTCAGAAAATAATATTTTCATACTGTCTTAACATCTGTTGGGATTCAGTTTAAAATCACTTGTTTTGTAAAAAGTTATGTAAACAGCACAGAAAAGCATTGTCAGATTAAAAAGGATGAATCATAAAGAGATTTAGGCTTGATAATATTAATAAATATATAACACTACCTTGAGAGTGACCACAGTAGATAAAGGTACTCAGCACTTCGTAGACAAAGACAAAAGAAGCCATTACATTACAGTAGAATTACAGTAAAGTACACTGTGTTGTAGTAATTGAGTACTAATATTAAACTTGTACTTTGTCCTCATAAGAAACATAAAACTGTAACATCAGTACTCACAGAGTAGAAAACACACCCAGGTAAGATCCATTCTGTAATATAGATGAGTAACTCTCTGAAAAATTGTTCTCCTTACAAACCACAACACTTCCTTTATGATGAGAGGATGACTAGGGTATGCCTCTTTACCTTCACAGAGCCTGACAGAAAATATACAAACGGACAAAAAAGGTAATTAGCTAGAAGCTTATGACCAGTAACTAAACCATCACCAAAAAGGAAGACATCAGATCTCTTATCTACCATACATGATATTGAATAGATATATTTATAATAATATTTATTATTAAACTGTTCATTGCACCTTTGCTAAATTGTTTACTGGTTGCAAGCTTAGCCGGCTAACCTGAGTTTACCCACGAAGGAAATGGACATGTACAGCGCCCCTCTGCCGATCACACCCACACACACACACTAATGTGTGCAAGAAAACGCATATCCAGATATCATATATAAAGTTGTGCTCATAGGTTTGCATAACCTGGCAGAAATTGTGAAATTGTGGCATTGATTAAAAAAATATGACTGATCAGCTTTTTTATTTTGGTCATATGAAGCCATTTATTATCACATAGTTGTTAGGATCCTTTTAAAATAATAACAGAAATCACTCAAATGGCCCTAATTAAAGCTGACATACCCTTGAATGTTTGGTCTGGTTACAGACACACAAAGTGACACACACAGGTGAAAAGGGAAATTAAAGGTGAATTTCCCACACCTGCGTCATTTTAAATCGCAATTAAATAGAGCTTTATAATCACAACAATAAGTGCCATGTCTGGAGAGGGGTCAACAAGGCCTATAGTGAACAGAATACCATCCCCACTGTTAAGCCTGGTGGTGGCTCACTGATGTTTTGGGGGTGTGTGAGCTCTAATGGCACAGGGAATCTTGTGAATATTGATGGCAAGAGGAATGCAGCATGTTATATGAAAATACTGGCAGACAATTTGCATTCTTCTGCATAAAAGCACATGGGACACTCTTGGATGTTCCAGCACAACAATGACCCTGAGCACAAGGCCAAGATGACCTTCCAGTGGTTATAGCAGAAAAAGGTGAAGGATCTGGAGAGGCCATCAGTCTGCTGACCTTAATATCATCCAGCCACTATGGGGAGATTACGGTTCATGCAAGACGACAAAAGTCTGCTTAACTTGGAGGCCTTTTGCCAAGACAAGTGGGCAGCTATACAACCTACAAGAATTGGCGGCCTAAAAGACAACTAACAAAAGACAATTTAAACACAGTATTTGAAAAACTAATGGTACGCAGACTTTGGAACAGGGGTCAGTCATTTTTATTTCATTTTTAAGTTACATTTTAAAACCTTCAAGGTTATCAGAAATACTGCATCAGCTTAGAACGTAAGGCAATAGGCCAAAAGAGAGGCAATTTCATATAAACCAACAATATTAAAACCAAAATGTAATACTCCTTTACATTAGGCCAGCAACTGAGGCAGACCTGTGTGTTTACATTACATTACATTAGCTGTTTTTCTGGACGATGTGGCTTGAGTGAGAACAACCTCTCAAAAGGCACTGTGGTTGAAGGTACTTTTGCAATGTGTGCCATCAGAACAAGTGCACCTTCTCTTGTTGACCACCACCACAGTGGAAACTGGACCATGTCGAATATGGGCTCTGATTTGTAGCAGTTTAGACATTTGTCAATGGACTCTTGACCATCTGAATCTGAATCTAATGAACCAAGCAAGAAAGCTGACATCCTGTCCTTTGGTGAGTGATTCCCTGTTGTGTCTGTAGACAGTGGCTTTCCCAGTTTCTCCTCCTTTACCAGATTGCTAATTGCGGTCCACACCACATTTCTTTCATCTTTGGGAAGATACTTCAGATCCATAAACCTGGGATCCAGGGCAGTAGCAATCTTCAGCCATGTGGGGTTTATGCTTTCCTTTCGTTTAACTAGGTCTGTGGTGAACACCTTCTGAACAGGACACCAGTGAACCGGAGATGTGTGGTAACACCAGTTAACAGGAGGTGTGTGGTAACACCAGTTAACAGGAGATGTGTGGTAACACCAGTTAACAGGAGATGTGTGGAAACCCTGGTAACAGGAGATGTTTTGCTCTCTGCCCAGGTGTTCGGTGACATTTCTGCATTGGAAAGCACAGTTGTTTGAAACATGTCAGTAAATTCGAATGAATTACAGACACACACAGAGAACACATGCATAAAGAGATCACGGAGGACGTACAGAGTGGAAGAATAAACATACATATATACAGACAACACCGATGAAAGACAGAGTACCATATCAACTCCCCCCACACACACACACAAACACAGTGCTGGCCCTAGACATTCCGCCTTCATAGGCAAGACAAAAAAATGCACCCGATCAGGGATTCTGGAGGGCGGCAGCTTATTGTGAGGCTGGAGGGAGGCAGCCAATTGTCAGGCTGGAGGGAGGCAGCCAATTGTGAGGCTGGAGGGAGGCAGCCAATTGTGAGGCTGGAGGGAGGCAGCCAATTGTCAGGCTGGACAGAAGCAGCCAATTGAGAGGCTGGAGGGAAACAGCCAATTGTTTGTAGGTGGCAGCCTAATCATGCTCAAAGGGAGGGCTGGCCCCACACACACACACACACACACACACACACACACACATATAAAATACACACACAGAATGAAATGAAAAGAAATGAAAGAACACAAACAAGAAACGGGGAAACACGCACTGAGAGAAACCACACAGAGAAGACAGAGAACAATAAAGCCCCCTCCCCTCCTACACACACACACACACACACACACACACACACACACACACACACACTACAGAAAAAAATTCTAACCTTCAAGTAGTTCCTCAAGCTTTAGCAGTTTAGCAAGGTCCTGTGACGTCAAGAGTACAATTTGGCTGGATTCTGCAGACAATCTCTAGGGTATAATTCCATCTGGTCACGATGACCAGTACAAGTGGTTGCTTCTGTCCAAGTGCAACTTGCTATGCAACTTCCTAATTCCTGAGTATTTGATGGACTGCAATTAATAAAGTGCCCAACAATTTTGCAACATTTGGCCAGAATACAGTTAAAGCCACGGTCATGAAGGGAAACCGTGACTGTCCTCTGCACACTTTCATTCCAAGTGTCGTTTACTTATGCTCCACATTCTAGTCTTTAGCAGTGCCAAAAAAATTCAAATAATTTATTAAAAAATAATACAATGTGATTTTCAGGATTTTTGTTTTAGATTCCATCTCCCACAGTTGAAGTGTACCTATGATAAAAATTACAGACCACTTCATGCTGTGTAAGTAGAAAAACCTGCAAAATCAGCAGTGTATCAAATACTTGTTCTCCCCACTGTATGAGTCTTGAGGCGTTGATGGAAGATGGGGATAGACACGGATGGTTTTGGGGAGAGAGTTCCAGAGACGAGAAGAAACCCCTGAGTATACCCTGTCACCAAAGCCTTTGAGCTTCGACTTGGGGATTATGAGGTGATCTGCAGTGCAGGAATGGAGTGTGTGTGTTAGTTGATATTGAAGAAGGTTGGAGAGGTAGGCAGGGGCGATATTGTTTAGGGCTTTATACAGTCCCCTCCAAAAGCATTGGAACGATAAGGCAAATTCCTTCGTTTTTGTGGGGGCTGTATGTATATATAGGAGGATCTTGTTGTTGATTCGTTGGGAGGTAGGAAGCCAGTATAACTCATAGAGTATAGGGGTGATATGCTGCTGGGACTTGGTGTGAGTGAGTCTGGCAGCTGACGGGTGGTTATGAATTCATTTATTAGGGTTTCAGCAGCAGGATGGGAGAGGGAAGGTCTGAGTTTGGTGATGATGGAAGAATGAAGATGTTACAATCTGTCAAAGGAGAGTGTAGATTCCAGAAAGACACCAAGGTTACGTGCGTGGGGGGATGGAGAAACAACAGTGTCATCAATGCTGACATTCAAAGTGGCAGTTTTGGTGAGGGTGGATTTGGTTCCAACGAGTTCTGTTTTGTCACGGTTTAGTTTGAGGAAGTTGTCCTTCATCCATGTTTTTGTTGCAGTCAGACAGGATTCATATGGGTCAGAGGTTGGTTGGTGAGAGACTTGGTGGCTGGATATATTTGTGGATCATCAGCATAGCAGTTAAAATCAGAAGTGGGGGGACCAAGTACAGAGCCTTGGGGGACACCTTGAGTGACTGAAGCTGAGTCAGATTTTAGGCCTTTGAGTGAGATGAAATGGGTTATGTTAGTGAGATAGGAATTGAGCCAGGCAAGGGCAGTTCCCTCAACACCCAGCTCCTCGAGCCTGGTAAGCAGAATCTGGTGATTAACGGTGTCAAAGGCAGCACTCAGGTCGAGGAAAATCAGGATGTTGAGGGAACCGGCATCAACAGAGAGGAAAAGGACATTGACGAGGCGTGCAGTTTCTGTGCTATGGAAACTACACTGAAAACCAGACTGAAGAGGCTCATATAGGTTATTTTTTAAAAGGTAGGCTTGGAGCAGTGAGGCAACAATTCTTTCAAGAGTTTTTGCCAGGAAGGGGAGGTTGGAGATGGGTCGGAAATTGTTGAGGATGGTGTTGTCTAGTCCAGGTTTCTTTAGGATGAGGGTGACAGCAGCAGCTTTGTAGCAGGAGGGGACAATACTGTTGGTGAGGGAGAGGATGACTATACTTGTGATGTGTGGACAGAGAGCAGGTATGGAGGCTTTAAGCAGGACTGTGAAAAGAGGATTGAGTCCTGGCAAACAGGTGGACAAATATGGAGGTTAACAGTAGTGGGGGCTGTGGTAGATTTATTAGATAGTGAGTTTATTGTTGATATTTTATCTTTGAAAAACTTCAAAAAAAAAATTTGCAAGTTTAGTGGAGGGGCTATAGATTGAGTCATTGTAGGGGGACATAGCAGCACTGAGGGCATCTCTGTAAGCTGAAAGGTGATGTTTGTAGGCATCAGTGTGGACAGGGAGCCCTGACCTTTTGTGCTTGTCAGTGTTGTGTGGTATGTTTGAAGAAAATTATAAATTAATTATCTTGTGGTCAGACAACGGAAATGAAGATGGAGTTATATGGTAATGGTAAGGCCAACGAAGCAGACAAGATCGAATATGTGACCATTGACATGGGTGGGAAAATTAACATGTTGGATACAGTTCAAACAGTCCAGGACAGTGATGAAATAATTTTGTCTTTTGCTGTATGTTGTCTACCACAATCAGCACCATAACATTGAGTAAGAGAATACAGACAATTCTAATTTGCATTCTGTGACCTTCCTGTCTTCCTGTTCTAGTTTCTCACTTCCCCTTTCTTTCTGATGTACTGCTTGGTGAAGTCTTAATGTATAGACCGATGAATGGAAATGGGTGACCGATTAAAGTAAAAATTTCAACAAATGAGTGGTGGGAAAGTAGCGAAAGCAGTTCCCATACGCATGTACTACATGATACAATTACACATTTAACATCCTATCATGCTCTGTGGCATGTATAAAAATGCTGAGTAGGCCCAGTTTACCTCCATTTTGGATTAAGTTAAAATAATCTAAGTTACATTTACAAATATATATAAGTATCTTCAAGGATGACAAAGCCCCCATCCACACATCACAAGGACTCATTGAATTGTTTGATGTATAAACAAATATTATGTGAATGATGGCCTTTGTAATGACCAGTTATCAATACAACTCTAAACTTATGAGAGATTTGGGACCCACATCTTAGACAGCACTCCTCACCCCATCATCAAAACACCAAATGAGGGAATATCTTTTGGAAAAATGGCGTTCCATCCCTCCAGTGGAGCTCCAGACACTAATAGAAGCATTGACAGCCCTACGTATCCACGGATGGTCGAGGGGGACCTATCCGTAACGAAGAGATGCTGTAACAATGACAGGATCTCATCTGCGGGTCAACATGAAGGGTCAGAAGATCCTGGATGGTGCGGACCACCGCAACGGACTAGCCCCTATTCAAAAGCCTGTCCCATTCAGTGGGCAAAATCCTGATGCCTTCCCGGCATAGAGTCTCCAGCGCAGTCTCCCAGCATTTGGAAAAGCTGCACAGAGGCAGAGTGTAATCAAATGGAATCCTCGTATACGAATGGAATCCTCGTATCCTCGATTAGGCTCGAATCCTCGAGCGTAATCTCATGGAATTCACGTCCCAAAGGCAAATCAGAATAATGTCCTATGCCTGCAAAAGATTGGTACATGGAAGTAAGCATTCATGAGGTCTACGCTCGCACATAAACCTCCTGGTAGGAAGTCTTCCAACAGGCCAGTAGTGGTGAGCATTTGGAACGGCCATTTGGCTACGTGCGCATTCAGACTGCACAAATCCAAGATTGGTCCCACTCCTCCTGTCTTCTTGGGAACCAGGCAGTAACAGGTAGTAAATACCTGTCCAGCACTGTGTTTGTTTGTGTGTGTGGGGGGAGTTGATATGGTACTCTGTCTTTCATCTGTATTGTCTGTATATATGTATGTTTTTTCTTCCACTCTGTATGTCCTTTGTGATCTCTTTATGCATGTGTTCTCTGTGTGTCTGTAATTAATTCCAATTTACTGACATGTGTCAAACAACTTGTGCTTTCCACTGCAGAAATGTCACTGAACTCCTGGGCAGAGAGCAAAACATCTCCTGTTTACTGGGTTTACCACACATCTCTGGTTCACTGGTGTTACCACACATCTCCTGTTAACTGATGTTACCACACATCTCCGGTTCACTGGTGTCCTGTTCAGAAGGTGTTCACCACAGACCTAGTTAAACGAAAGGAAAGCATAAACCTCACATGGCTGAAGATTGCTACTGCTAAAGTTAGATAAAATAAATGTGTTGTGGACCTCAATTAGCAATCCCTAGCAAAGGAGGAAAAGCTGGGAAAGCCACTGTCTACAGACACAACAGGGAAACAGTCACCAAAGGACAGGATGTCAGCCTTCTTGCTTGGTTCATTTGATTCAGATTCAGATGGTGAAGATTCAATTGACAAATGTCTAAACTGCTACAAATCAGAGCCCAAGTCGACATGTTCCAGTTTCCACTGTGGTGGTGGTCAACAAGAGAAGGTGCACTTGTTCTGATGGCACACATTGCAAAAGTACCTGTCAACACCTTCAACCACAGTGTCTTGTGAGAGGTTGTTCTCACTCAAGCCACATCGTCCAGAAAAAACAGCTAATGTAATGTAATGTAAACACACAGGTCTGCCTCAGTTGCTGGCCTAATGTAAAGGAGTATTACATTTTGGTTTTAATATTGTTGGTTTATATGAAATTGCCTCTCTTTTGGCCTATTGCCGTACGTTCTAAGCTGATGCAGTATTTCTGATAACATTGAAGATTTTAAAATGTATGTTCCAAAGTCTGCGTACCATTAGTTTTTCAAATACTGTGTTTAAATTGTCTTTTGTTAGTTGTCTATGAGGCTGCCAATTCTTGTAGGTGGTATAGCTACCCACTTGTCTTGGCAAAAGGCCTCCAAGTTAAGCAGACTTTTGTCGTCATGCATGAATCGTGATCTCCCCATAGTGGCTGGATGATACTAAGGTCAGCAGACTGATGGCCTCTCCAGATCCTTCACCTTTTTCTGCTATAACCACTGGAAGGTCAACTTGGCCTTGTGCTCAGGGTCATTGTTGTACTGGAACATCCAAGAGTGTCCCATGCGCTTTTGTGCAGAAGAATGCAAATTGTCTGCCAGTATTTTCATATAACATGCTGCATTCCTCTTGCCATCAATATTCTCAAGATTCCATGTGCCTTTAGAGCTCACACACCCCCAAAACATCAGTGAGCCACCACCAGGCTTAACAGAGGGGATGGTATTCTGTTCACTACAGGCATTGTTGACCCCTCTCCAGACATGGCACTTATTGTTGTGATTATAAAGCTCTATTTAATTGTGATTTAAAATGATGCAGGTGTGGAAAATTCACCTTTAATTTCCCTTTTCACCTGTGTGTGTCACTTTGTGTCTCTGTAACAAGACGAAACATTCAAGGGTATGTCAACTTTCATTAGGGCCATTTCAGTGATTTCTGTTATTATATAAAAAGAATCCTAACAACTATGTGATAATAAATGGCTTCATATGACCAAAATTAAAAAGGTCAGTCATATTTTTTTCAATCAATGCCACAATTTCACAATATCTGCCAGGTTATGCCATCCTATGAGCACACATTTGTATAAGTATATCTGGATATGTGATTTATTGCACACATTAGTGTGTGTGGGTGGGTGTAATCAGCAGAGTGGCACTGTACATGTCCATTTCCTTCGTGGGTAAACTCAGGTTAGCCGGCTAAACTTGCAACCAGTAAACATTTTAGCATAGGTGCAATGAACAGTTTAATAATAAAATCTATATCTATTCAATATCATGTATTGTAGATAAGAGACATGATGTCTTCCTTTTGGGTGATGGTTTAGTTACTGGTCATAAGCTTCTAGCTAATTACCTTTTTTATCAGTTTGTATATTTCCTGTCAGGCTCTGTGAAGGTAAAAAAGCATACCCTAGTCATCCTCTCATCATAAAGGAAGTGTTGTGGTTTGTTAGGAGAACTATTGTTCAGAGAGTTACTCATCTGTATTACAGAATGGATCTTACCTGGGTGTGTTTTCTACTCTGTGAGTACTGATGTTATAGTTTTATGTTTGTTATGAGGACAAAGTACATTACGTTTAATATTAGTACTCAATTACTACAACACAGTGTACTTTACTGTAATTCTACTGTAATGTAATGGCTTCTTTTGTTTTTGTCTATGAAGTGCTGAGTACCTTAATCTACTGTGGTCACTCTCAAGGTAGTGGTATATATTTATTAATATTATCAAGCATAAATCTCTTTATGATTCATCCTTTTTAATCTGACAATGCATTTCTGTGCTTTTTACATAACTTTTTACAAAACAAGTGATTTGAAACTGAATCCCAACAGATGTTTAGACAGTATGAAAATATTATTTTCTGAGGTAATGTAGACGTGCAACCCAGTGTTTGATTTCATTATTGACCACATTCTCTTTATCTCAGGCAAGAGAAAAGGCTTTTTTTACATTACAATACATTTATATGACATATCAATAAAGACTCAAGACACTTGATACATTTTTGTGTAAATATGCAGATATCAATAGCTTCCAAGGTAGCGTGCGCCACATTTTCGATTGAGCCCAGTGGAGCTTTGAGAATTTGATTAAAATTGTGTCAGGAATGTACCAAGTTTCTGTGCATTGCGCCAGCATAGTGCTTAACTTTTCTGTGATTAATGCCCACACTCCTTTATTGTATGTCACAAACATAACAATTTATATTAAAATGCTGTGGAAAGGGTTATGCACACTAAAATAAGTCCATCTAGCATTTCATTTTCTCTCACATAATGTAAATAAGAGAAAGAGGGGGAAAAAGACCTGATAATTAATTAATGAGCATCTGTAAGGTGTGTGTGTGTGTGTGTGTGTGCGTGTTTGTGTGTTTGTGTGTGTGTGTGTGTGTGTGTGTGTGTGGAATTTCAACTTTAAATCAAGTGGGAGTAGAAATGTTTGTGCACTGCTCTGAATTGTCTTCAAGTGATCAGATGATCAGACATCTAAATGTAGACTTGCAGATGTGCATAGGTTATATTGAACAAATATCATCATTTGATTACAAATACATAAGCTTTTACATTGCAAAGCCTTTACAGTAATCAAAGGGAAGCACCATTGAATGTCAGTCTTTATTTTGTATTAATGGAAAATGTACAGAGTAAAAAACAGAATATCATTCTGTGTAGTTACTGAATGCAATCTTGTGTTTGAATCGACCATTTCCACAGCTCTCCACAAAGCCTCTGTGATTGCTTCTCCTCAACCTCCTTTTTTCCCCGCTGAGACAGTAAGACTTCAGTGTCATATTCAAGAAACTTCAGACTGGAGGTACTACTGGTTTAAAGACAACCAACCGCTTCCCAGGCAGACAAGTGAAACCATCATTATATCTCTGCCTGCTCAAGCTGGTCGGTACCATTGTGCTGGTTGGAAAAGAGGTCGACCCCAGTGGTTACGACAGAGTAACATTATCCATGTCAGTGTCACCGGTGAGTCTCATTAACTGGCCGTACGTAATCCTTAGCGAAAGTCTTTCATTTTGAATTGATCATGTCTCTTGGTAAGATAACCTGTGGCATGTTTTCACAGTTCTGCCTAAAGCTACACTGACTGTAAAGCCAAACAAATAAAACTGTAAAGCTGTGATGGCAATTCCGTCTAATAGAAACCTTTTGGGAGTAGGTACAGAGTGTTAGAAATCAGAAATTTTGTAAATAATTATTTGCGTACCCGGTTGTCTAGGGAGAGAGTAATTCAAGTGTTTATTGCAGCATTTGATAGTCTATTAGCTCTTCCCTTCTCGTGGTAATGTTGGTTAGAAGCTGTTATATAGATTGAGGGGCATGTTTACCTAGCAAAGCTAAGACAGTAACCCCCATGCCAACGAGTCAATAGAAACATTCATGTGGTAATCAGAGCGCAATCCACAGAGAGAATGTGAACAGAGAAGTTTTCTGTTATTCTCATTATCCAGGCACATTCACTTCCAATGAAACGTGCATTTATATTTTAGTTGTTAATGCTTGAATCCCACAAGAGACTGTGATGTTGAGGTGATGGACAATTCCACTCCACATCTTCCACTCTTGCTGGCTTCCCAATGGTCACAAACTCATACCGGTCTCCTTAATTTGTCTTGTCCCCAATAGTCTCACACACCAGGTCCCAATTAGGTCATTAGTATGTGTTTAAATGTTTCTCCTCTGCTCCCCTCATTTGTCAGTCATTGTTTCATGTAATGATGTGATCTTATACAATCAGATCTTATACAGCAAATAGTTTATTTATTTACACAGCGCTGGTGATGGTTATTAAAAATTCATCCTACAATGCTTCAGTATCTACAAAATGATTGTAGACATACTCTCTGTATAAACTTTGCTTTAAACAAAATCGCCCCAAAAAAGCAAAACTGGAGAATTAATTTGATGAAAAAAAACATTTTGTGTACAAATTGGCAGGAACCAGAGCGCAGTAGTTAAGAGAAACATGGCTAGACTCTATTAATTTTGTTGGTTTATTGGGGAATCCTGCTGCTGACAGAATCAAGGTAAATATCAAATAGCTGATTATATTTATGGGCTCTTGATGAACAGTAGGCAAAGACCCATGCAATGTTTAAAATGCTGTTTCAATGAGTCAGTGCCACTCATATTGTAAACCTATTGTAGAATCTGTCTCTAGTCTTTTCATTTTTTCATATGAAAATAATCACCTGGAATTATTGTGCTTATTTGTCCTCAAATAACTGTTTCTACAGCTCTACCAACAGCCTCAGTGAG
>JACXGJ010011189.1:0-20324 GCA_016801105.1 Esox niger | reverse complement strand
CAGGTCTGGCCCTCCTCTCTCCACTCTAACCTTAACCACGTCGACCAAGGGACACTTAAGTCAGTGATTACCATCGCGCTGTCAGAAGCAACACAAAAGCACCACTCAACTTCCGCAACCACACACTAAATTATGTTACAGGCGAGCTAATGATGACCCCCCCCCCCCCCCCCCCCCCTCTGTCCCCCCCCCCCCCGTCCCCCCCCGTCCCCCCCCGTCGTCATTGGTAACCAGCTAAGGGGGAGGAAGCAGTGGTGACAGGTTCTGCTTGGCGCCCTACAGTTCTGGAGAACCGTGTGCGTTTTGTGCACTTGTGTCTGTCTGTGTCTCTGTGTAGTTCAGTCCTAAATAGTTCCCAGGTTGCACTTGTATTTCCTCATTAGAGAAGGATCAATGAGTATTGGATCAGTGTGGTTGCTCGATAAGGCTGCACGCACGCACGCACACACACACACACACACGCACAAACACACACACACACACACACACTTCAATGAGTGGTGAATGTGTTTAGTGGTGCTTTAGCCATTCTACAGGGGCTCTGTAATAATAAATCTGTTTTTAACTGTGAAGACAGTAGACTCACACACAGAAACACACACACACATTACATAGACTATAATTATCATATTTAAAAATATTGATTGGACCGTGAGTTTTGTTTTAGACTGTTCGTTAATACTCAGTACTGACAGCCGCACTGAAAGAGGATAAAAGGTGTTCAGTCACGACGGGATCTAACTAGCCTTCTAATTAGGCTAAATAAATAAAAGAGACTGTTTTCTAAACATAAAATGTATGTTTAATAAAAAATGTTTTTTTCAAAACCTTCAGGTTCTAGGTATAAGTTGTATATTATTAGAAATGTATATTGTTGCCAACAAGTTGCTTATAGTTAGCTACATACATTTTATTTTTATTATTTGAAGGTCGCTTACATATATTTTTTGTTATTTTCCCCCAAAAAAGAAATAAACATAAATGCTTTATACAATACACAGTATCAGTTATAAGTTTGGACACACACTTATTCAAAGGTATTTCTATATTTTTACTGTTTTCCACACTGTAAAATAATAGTGAAAACATAGAAAAAGAAATGACAAATGGAATCATGTAGTTACTGAAAATGTTAAACAGATCAAAATGCATTTCAGATTTTAGATTCATCAAATTAGCCACCCTTGACTTTCATTGCACCTTTGCATATTATTTTCCCTCTCTCCACAAGCTTTATGAAGTAGTCACCTGGAATGCATTTTCATTGACAGATGTTCTTTTTTAAAAATTAATTTCCTTAATGCGTTAGGGTGGATATATAGAGGGTTAAAAGTTAGGGTGGTACAGAGAAGACCATTATTATGTCTTTACTCTAATAATCCATATTATGGCAAGAAAAGCTCAAATAAATCAGGCCTGGAGACTGTGTGAATCAGGCCTTTATGGTCTAATTAGCACAAATAAACTACTACAGAAGGACACCGATAGTGGGAGACTAGCTTGCACCAACAAACATGAGAAATGGACATTAGACGGGCGGAAATATGTCCTTTGGTCTGATAATTCCCAATTATGGAGACACAGAGTGGGTAAACGGATGATTTTCGCATGTGTGGTTCCCACTGAGAAGCATGGAGGAGGAGGTGTAAAGGTGTGGGGGTGCTTTGCTGGTTTCAAGGCACACTCAACCAGCATAGCTCCCACAGCATTCTGCAGCAATACGCTATCTCATCTGGTATGCGCATAGTGGGATTATTATTTGTTTTTCAGCAGGACAATGACTCGAAACACATCTCCAAGGGCTAATTGATGCAGATGGAGAGTGATGGTGATATGTCCTTCTCAATCACCTGACCTCAAACCAACACTGTATTTTAACAATAAATATGTGTTATGTTATTAGTACAGTTGATTAGGACAGTTGATCATCATTAGTTTACTATATTCAAAATATCGTAAATAAATTAGTTTGGAATAAATAACAATATGTGTTAGGTTAAACATTGAGTGGACTGTCTTAATGGTTGACGTCCTTTGTCAGAAACAGTCATTGTGGTTGCCATGGTGTCAGCATTGTTAAAACGGGCGGTGACATCAGCTGTGAGAGATGACAGGGGGCGGGGATAGACCTAAGTCATCCAACACTGTTAAACATGACCAGCTGGTGTAAACAAACACAGAGAAGCAAACACCCAGAGCTGCGGGACAACACGGCCACACCAACATCCCCTCTCAACATGTAACCGAGCGTACTCTCCCACACACTATCTGCGCCACCTCCTCTTCTGACTTCCCACTCTGTCTCTTCTGTTCACTCCTTTTCCGCTCTCTCCTGCCCTCGACTTATCTTTCCCTTTCCCTCTCTCTCTCCACACATTCCCTCTTACTCACTTACTGTCCCTTGTGCTCTACCGACTTTTCCCTCTCTTAGGAAAACTGGGAAACTCATTGAAACTTCACAGTTTTGCAACCTGACACCATGAAGTAGCAATCGGTGACCCTGGCAAAGTCCTGTTCCCCTAACACCCAAAGCTCGGGGTCTGTTGTACCCCCTTCTTAATGGATCACTTCCAGGTCTGAGCCCTAAGCGTTAGAGGCTATCTGGACAGGTGTGAGCCCTAAGAGTTAGAGGCTATCTGGACAGGTCTGGCCTGCAATACATGCAATTTATGTCGCCGGCATCCAAGAGTGAACAGGACCACAGCCAACGCCGACTTCACACGGCGGGAAACCGAATGGAAATCTGCACAGCGTTGTTTGGTTCAAGTCGTGAGGTTTGTGACGGGGAGCGTTTTAATAACAGGCAATGGTCCCTGTGGGCTATGACGGTCTAAAAGGTTAACTTCCCTGTGGGCTATGACGGGCTAACAGGTTAAGGTCCCTGTGGGTTAGGACGGGCAAACGGGTTAAGGTCCCTGTGGGCTAGGACTGTCCAGTGGTCTAAGACACTGCCTCTGGTTATAGCTTGGGTTTAAATCCAACCCACTGCTCTTTCAGCTCCACCACATTTTCTGTCTTGTTGGAAAACTGGGAAACTGAATGAAACTTCCCAGTTTTACGACCAGACACCATGAAGTAGCAACCGGTGAGCCTGGTAAAGTCCTGTTCCCCTAACAGCCAAAGCTCGGTGTCTGTTGTTCCCTCTCTGTTTTCCTGCCTCCATTTCTGTCTCCCTCCCTCTCTGTCTCCCTCGCTCTCTGTCTCCCTCCTCTCTGTGCTGCTTGTTGCGCCGTCATTTCCTAAGCTCCCACCAATCTTTGTCTCTTTTTCTATCCCATCTCTCCAAGTATTTTTTTCTCACTCCCTGCTGTTCTCCATCCTGGCCTCGAGATCAATAATTCAGCCTCCCCTGCAGAGAGATATGGCAGCCTTGACACACTGATTAGACAGGGGACGGTGGGAAAGAGACAGAGAGATATGGAGAGGTGGGGAAGAAAGAGAGAAGGGGCAAAAAGAAAGATCCATAGGGAGAGAGAGAGAAAGAGGGGGGAGGGCAGGAAGGCAGGAGGGCAGGAGTAAGAGGGAGAAGGAGATAGAGAAAGAGAGTAATAGAGAGATAGAGAGAGATAGAAAGAGGAGAGACAGAGAGAAAGAGTAAAAACAAAAAAAGGTTGACAAGAAAGACAGGAGAGTTAAAAGAGATTAAAGAAAGGTGATGGCTAAAAAAGGAGAGGGAAAGAAGAGGAAATAGAGGGGAGAGGAGAAAGAAATACAGGAGGGAGAAATAGAAATAGAGGGCTAGAGAAAGGAAGAGGAATAACGCAAGAGTAAGAGAAATAAGGACAAGGGGAAAAAGAGGTAGGGAGAGAGAGAGAGAGTCGGCTCTATTAGCGTTAGGTTAGGGAGCTAGATACATGTTACATCTTGATTTACCAAAGAGCAGCACAAGTTTCTGTGTTGGTGGCGGGGAAGACAAAGCCTAACAACAGATCTGCTATGATAAATCACTTTAACACAGCGGTGTGAGTGCACGCACGCACGTGCGTACGAGCGTGCACGTTTGACTATACACACATTCTACACCAAGAGAAAAAAAGTACAGTGCCTTACAAGCTTAATGCCCTACCTATTATCAGGTGGGAGCGAACCATCCTTCATAAAGAGATTTAGTAGGACCTGATTTATGACATGGCTTCTAATGAAGCATCATTCTCCTGGGAAGAGATAGCAATGAAAATCCTAACCCCCTTCTTAATGATCTCTTCCAGGTCTGAGCCCTAAGCGTTAGAGGCTATCTGGACAGGTCTGGCCCGCAATACATGTGAATGTAGCCGGCATCCAAGAGTGAACAGGACCACAACCAACGCTGACTTCACACGGCGGAAAACCCAATAGAAATCAGCACAGCGTTGTTTGGTTTAAGTCGTGAGGTTTGTGACGGAGAGCATCTTAATAACAGGCAATGGTCCCTGTGGGCTATGACGGGCTAACAGGTTAACTTCCCTGTGGGCTAGGATGGCCTAACAGGTTAACATCCCTGTGGGCTAGGATGGGCTAACAGGTTAACTTCCCTGTGGGCTAGGATGGGCTAACAGGTTAACTTCCCTGTGGGCTAGGATGGGCTAACAGGTGAACTTCCCTGTGGGCTAGGATGGGCTAATAGGTTAAGGTCCCTGTGGGCTAGGACGGGCAAACAGGATAAGGTCCCTTTGGGCTTGGATGGGGAAACAGGATAAGGTCCCTGTGGGCTATGACGGGCTAATAGGTTAACGTCCATGTTGGCTATGATGGGCTAACAGGTTAACGTCCCTGTGGGCTATGACAGGCTAACAGGTTAAAATCCCTGTGGGCTATGACTGTCCAGTGGTCTAAGACACTGCCTCTGGTTGTAGCTTGGGTTTAAATCCAACCCACTGCTCTTTCAACAAGGAAATACAACAGTAAAGCCTTAACAGGAAAATTTAAGACAGCCAACAGAACGTTCACATCCGGGATCCTCTAAACCATAATAGAACGCTAACGTACAAAATGTGCCTCGGTGTGTGTGTGTGTGTGTTCGTATGTGTGTGTGTGTGTGTGTGTGTGTGTGTGACATCATGACATTACTTTTTACTCAAGGTGTGCAGCCCCGGGCCCTACTCGTCGAATACGCGCCGCCACCACGGCGTGGTTGTTTGAAGCGTGTGAAGGTAAGTGTCCAGCTCTCGGCAGACCAAGTGGAAAGCTGAGAGACGTCTGAAAACTGGAAGCTTCGGCTTTTCGTTTCTTCTTTAGGTTATGAGGAAACTTGGTTGATGCTTCTGGGGTTTAATTTGATCTCTTATTCATGGTTGATTCGTTGAGATATTTATAATCCTTTTCTCAGAGGTGTGTGTGTGTATGTGTGTGTGTGTGTGTGTGTGTGTGTGTGCGTGTGCTTGTGTGTGAGAATATGCGTGTGCGTGAGATTAAACATTTATAAGTGTCTTTCTGAGAAGAGGATTAAGACTTAAATTCCCTCCCAAAGACTTTCGGGGCCTCTGTTGTGTGTGGATCATTCATGCTGGAGGACAAGACTGGGCAACAGAGGCTCTGTTCATCTGCTGAAGATCACAGGCTCTCAGAACTGAAGATCCCCACTAGGTTGCCAGGTAGAGTTGTCTGGGGAGCCGTCTTTCCCATGCGCAAGACAAGATGGTCTTGCTTCATTCCTTTTCATTCATTAATAAGTAGTTACTAAAATCTACAGCCCCTTCTCTTTTTCAGGAGGTCCCAATTGTGAACTTAACTTAATTTGTCACTTCCTTGTTTTGTGGTTCTCTGTTGGGTCAGATCCTAAAAAGTTAATTTGACATCAAATCATTTCCCTTTTGTTCAGCATTCCCTCACACTGATGAGAAAGGGAATGAGTGAGTGACTGGCTGACTAATTGATTAGTCTGATTGACTGTATTCTAATTGCTTTAATGTTTGAATTATTGTCACAGGTCATTACTACATTTCTGACAAAACAGTTTTTCACGACAGGCTTGTCAGTTTATTGTACATTCAATTGTAGTAGAACAAGAGACAAGAAATAACCTTCAGGTAACCACCTTACAGGACTTGAAGGATCTGCTGCCATTGCCTTGGTGGCAGATACCACAGGACACCATCAGAGGTCTAGTGGAGTCCATGTCTCGACTGGTCAAGGCTGTTTTGGCGACAAAAGGAACCTACAGAATATTAGGCAGGTGGCCATAATGTTATGGCTGAGTGATATGTGTGTGTGTGTGTGTGTGTGTGTGTGTGTGTGTGTGTGTGTGTATATATATATATATATAGTGTGTGTACATGTGTGTGGTGGCTGAGGGAAGAGGAGAGGGAGAAAGGATGAGGGAGGGGTAAAGACAGCGACTGGAAGGGGTAGAGAGGTGTTTTGAGACTGTGGTTTCCAAACTGACATCATTGTTGACTACCTGGTGTCTCAAGTTACTCCCAGAGAAGGAAAAACATGAATGAGAATAAAATATTCCGCTATATGACAGGGATGGTCGGAGAGAGGCAAGAGGGCAGGGAAAACCGGAGAGGGGTTGACAGGATAAAGGGCAGAAATGAAGGATGAGTAAGCAGGAAGCTGGAGAGTAGAGAGCGCCAAAGACAAGAGGATAATCACAGATTTGTCTCTCCAGATATAGGAAAGTCGTGGGTTGACTCAACTGTCCAGTAGACACTGAGATTTCTGAAGACATCCTCCATCCATGTGACATGATTCTCTGTCCTTCATCCGTCCACGACATGACCATCTGTCCTTTATCCATCCACTTGACATGACCCTCTGTCCTTCATCCGTCCACGTGACATGACCCTCTGTCGATCATCCATCCACTTGACATGACCCTCTGTCCTTCATCCGTCCACGTGACATGACCCTCTTTTATCCATCTACGTGACATGACCGTCTGTCCTTCATCCATCCATGTAACATGACCCTCTGTCCTTCATCCAAATGAAAACCCCAACCCCCTCTGAATGTATGACCTGCTCTGTCCCCTGGAAATTGACTACATGAGGTGAGGTACTGACTGAAGAAAAAGAGGTGAGGTCCTGACTGCAGAAAAAAGGTGAGGTACTACTGACTAGGAGAAGTGAGGAACTCACTGTGGGAGGAGAAGTGAGGTACTGACTATGGGAAAAGTAAGGCACTGACTGAAGGAGGAGAGGTGAGGTTAGGTACTGACTGTGCTTGGAAAGGTGAGGTACTGACTGTGGAAGGAGAGGTGAGGTACTGACTATGGAAGGAGAAGTAAGCAACTCACTGTGGGAGAACTAAGATACTGACTGATGGAGGAGAGGATAGGTACTGACTATAGGGGGAGAAGTGAAGTACTGACTGATGGAGGAGAGGATAGGTACTGACTATTGGGGGAGAAGTGAGGTACTGACTGATGGAGGACAGGATAGGTACTGACTGTGGGAGATGTAAGGTACTGACTGAAGGAGGAGAGGTGAGGTACTGACTGTAAGCAAAGTGAGGTTTTGACTGCATGAGGAGAAGTGAGATACTAACTAATGGAGGAGAGGTAAGGTATTGAATACAGGAGAGGTTAGCAACTATGGTCGACAAGAGTGCGTTGTGTGTATTACGTTTGTGTGTGTGTATTTTCTGTTTGCGGTGTGTGTGTTTGGTACGTGTAGAGTGTGTGTGTGTGTGTTGGGTGTGTATGGTATGTGTTTGGTGAATGTACGTGCAGTCCAGCTGGCAGTAGTAGTTGTAGCTGAATCAGGTAGGAGTCTGGCCAGTGGAGGCTGCACACTGTTAATGAACACTGATAAATACTACTGACAACTTTACTCCCTGATGGAAATAGGCTTCTCTTTCTCACACACCAGACTTCTGCCATAGCATTGTGAAGAGGCAGAAAGCCACACAATGGTGACATCTGCTGGTGAAGACATGAAATCAAGACTCAAACCTGGCCATACTGTATGTCATCTATAGCGTAAGTCAATATGTTACAATAATTAATGTCTAACTAAATCTCTGTTCCTCACTTTCTCTCACCGCTCTTTGTTTGTCTTTCCTCTCTATTCTCTCCTCTCTGGTTCCTCTCTCCTCGCTCTCCCCTCTCTCCCTTCTCTCCCCTCAATCGTTTTGATCGCTCTCCTGTCTTGAGCCCTCTCTCCTCTTTCTCTCTTCTTTCTGCCCTTGAGTTCTGCCCTCTCCTGGTATTTGTGCTGAGCCTGTTCTTGTCATCAGTGTAATCTCGTTGATAATCAGACAACTCTATCTGGTACGACTGCTTACATTTCCTCGAAAATCTACTGGACTCAGCAGAAATGACAGCTTGGGATCCAGTCTGATGCAATGCAGGTTCTGACCTCAGCCATATCAAATACATACTTCAAATACATTTTACATTTGCTATGGGTTAGTGTATAGGTTAGTGTGAGTGTAAAGGTTAGTGTGAGTGTAAATGTTAGTTTTAGTGTAAAGGCTAGTGTTAGTGTAATAGTTGGGTTAATTAAAAGGTTAGTTTTAGCGTAAAGGTTATATTTGTGTAAAGGTCAGTGTTAAGGTGAGTGTTAAGGTAAGTAAAAGGAAGCATCTGCACACCCTTTATATTAGAATAATTAAATGCTCGAAAAAGCTCAAATTATTAATTTCATGTATTGTCGCAGTATTTCATTGTAATTTGTGATGGATTATGACGACTGCGATGTCAAGCATATGTGTTGTGTAGTTTCAAACATGCAATCATGCTCTTCAAATGATTAAACTAATAGTGAAAACATATGTAAAAAAAAAGTTATTTAAAGAAATGCCAATTGCATTTCCATAGTATTTCAGAGGTGACCAGGCTGACAGACAATGTGTGGTTTTTGCCATGACTAGATATGTTGAATGTTTTCTAACTCTCCCATCCCTCCAGCTCCTCATATGACTGTATGTGATGTCCTCTCCCTATCACAACTAGCCGTCTTTCGCTCCCTCCCTTTATCTCTCATTCTGTCTGTTCTTTCAGCCAATTAGTATTCCCCCTGTCCTCCCAAGGCTTGTTTTTCCCTCCTTTCCTTCACTCAGCCTTTGACCTCCTGTCTCCCTCATTCATTTTCCTTTTGTCATCACTCTTCCTCACCCCCTCCTCTCTCTCACCCTCCCTCCCTCCTTAGCTCAAGTCTAATGGCGTTCTTCAGATTGTGTCCCTGATGATTTCTGCCGCTCAGATCTTTGACACTCATCTCACACTCAGACAAATAAAGTGGGGAAGTGAGATGGAAACACGGGTGGAGGGGTCCAAACTCATCAGAGATTTAAAGGAATTCATCTGGATTTAGGCAATCATCCATCCTGAAGGCAGACATGTTATTAAAATAACCGAGTCTGGGGGGACTAGATAACGAGCCTCATTGTATTGTCCTGCACGGGTCTGTGTTTTGGACCCAGAACTGGACTGTGCTGGCTTAACCCATGTACAGTTCACTCTACATGGAGAAGAGTAACATGGGGAAGGGTAGCACATAATAACAAGTGTTACTCTTCCCAAAAGCTGGCAAAATCTCTACATATCCCTTTAATACGGGCTAGAGGATTGACTATAAAAACAGATGTGGAGAAAGAATGATGAATAATTAACAAGGGGAGAGAGAGAGAGAAAAGAGAGCGAGGGAGAAGAGAAAGAATTGATGACTTCCCTTCTTGGAATAGCTCCACCATACTTATCCCAAGGAAACAGTCTGTAACAGCCATCGGGGCGGCCTTGAACACTGCCTCAGTGATTCAGTCAATGGCTGCATCTAAAGGCGCAGTTTGGGATATTGTCCCCATACCTCTCTTAAAGTGGAATATTCATTACACATCAAGGGAAAAAAACAAATCCCAGATTGTAGCCTTAAAGTAAACGCCATGCTCTCTGACACTTACATGCTTCAAGCCTACGCTTAAAAAATACAGCCAGCTATAGCTATTAACAACCCATAGCCATTACTGAGGCCCGGCCATCTACAGAAGACCTCAACCTGGAGGTTATGGGAGACCAGCAATTCACCGCGGAACACCTGTTTCCGCTGAGTCACTTTTCCTTTCAGAAACAACATTCGTTTTCAGAACCACTTGTGAGCAAGGACATAAGAGCAGCGGGGACAGGGGTAAATGACCGCCCTAATGTTAGAAGCAGATAAATCCCCCCTCCCCCCACACAATAATATGAACATTTTGCAAACATTTTAAATGTGTCCCACCTAAATGGAAACTCACTCCTACGCTCTTGCTTGTGAGTCAGGCCTATTCTGAATGGAACCCAGAGTAAGTAAGGACACACACACACACACACACACGAAGGGCTTGATGAAGTTGTTGTTGAAATGCCAGGTCTCTATAGGTTGAGTGTTGGCCTGTGGGCTTCGGTCAAAACACGACACAGTTGACTTATACACAGATACAGAAACACAGATCAATATGGCCGACTGAGTGACTGTGTGTGTGTCAGCCACAGGGGACACAGTGGAAATGCCTGGGTTAATCATGACTTCCTGTCCCTCTGCTGCTGCGCTCGAGGTTGAAACAACAGTAAATGACCAACGGATAAGAGCTGAATGGCAAGAGAGTCTTGTTTCCTGCTTTTGCGGAGTCAAACCCACAGAATGCAATTTTTTTACTTGATATTCATAATGTGGTCGCAGGACTGGTTTGGTCCAATGTTTTTTCATCTCCATTATGTCTCAAAGGAAGCACCGAAAATATCTATGTTGGATTTTGGAGACAAAGAAATGAAGATTATGGCTTTAGGGCCAGTTACGACGGGGATGGGTTAACAGAAGTGTTCCCAACACGGCCCAACATTTATTGGTTGAATGTGAACTGGTGTTGCTGTATTTCAGGTAACATCCACAAGGTGTGAGCCATTTAGGGTTTGCATTGTGTGTGAAGTTTTTAGAACAGGGCAAATTATGTCAAAAATAATTCATGTAATTACTCATGAGACCTTAGAAATAGGTCAATACAATAGACATCGTAGCTGTGTGGAGAACCAAAAGGCCTGAAGCAGAGCTGCTGGGAAGCCCTTGGCTGTTTCTAAAAACTCTAAACACGCAACGACAAAGAGGGTCAGTGAGGGTAACTGGGAGCACAGACCTCAGCTATGGAAACGTTCTTCTGCCAGTCGGTTCAGTAGGCGCTGCCTTCGCTTTCCGGAACCTAAAGACCCACAAAGCCACAGTCAGCAGGGGGCTGCGTTCAACAGTCCCCCTGTTCTCCACTGAGGTGCCCGAAGAACACAGAGGCACGACGCTGAAGCTCCGCTTTGGCGCCCCCCATGGCCAACATATCTCTTTACACCGGTGAGCCGCGAGTGTTGGAACTGGACCTTGGAGCAGTGGAACGCGGCCTGGTCCAATGAGTCCCGTTTTCTTTAGCATCAAGTGGACAGCTGTGTACTAGTGCGCCGTTTACCTGGGGAAGTGATGGCACCGGGATGCATTGTGGGAAGATGACATGCTGGTGGAGGGAGTGTTATGTTCTGGGCAACGTTCTGCTGGGCAACACTGGGTCCACGCCACCTACCTAAACATCATTGCAGACCCGGTACACCCCTTCATGACAATGGTATTACCTGATGGCAGTGGGCTCTTATAGCATGATGGTTTGCCCTGCCACACTGCACTCGCTGTTCAGGAATAGTTCAATGAACATGATGAAGAGTTCAAGGTGTTGCCTCGGCCTCCATACTCCCCAGATCTCAGTCCGACAGAGCATCTGTGGGATGTGCTGGGCAAACAGGTCCGAACCACGGCGGCTCCACCTTGCAACTTACAGGATCTGCTGCTGACCGGTCTTGGTGCCAGATACCTTCTAGAGTTCATGCCTCGACGGGTTGGCGAAGTTTTGGCGGCACACAGAGGACCAACAGAATATTAGGCAGGTGGCCATAGCATTATATATATATATATATATATATATATATATATATATATATATATATATACATACAGCTCTGGAAAAAAATAAGAGACCACTCCAAATGTTTCTTAAATCAGCATCTCTACATGTATGGCAGCCATTCCATTCCAATATCTTTAAAATTCCAACACAGGCACACCTCATTTTACTTAACGAGGTACAGATTAGGCGATTGCATGAACCAAGTCTAATATAACAAGGAAAAGTATAAAACACTGCTGAAATCATGTGAAACACCTTAACTGCCCAGAGGTGGACTTCTTTGACCTCTGATGACAGGTTGCACCATAGATCATTCAGGCCTGTCAGCAAAGGCTTGCATTTACATGCAATATATTCGTTTCTGTTTTACAAATGCAATTAATTTAAAAAACAATTTCCCAGTAACATTATAGACTTGTTTTGATCTGTGACAAAAGCTCCTGATTGAATCCGTTTTGATTTCATTTGGCAATCCAGGTTTGGGGGGGGCTATTTTCCAGCTTCCTCAAGATTTGGCCCTCCATTTCACCACACCCCATCTATGTGAGTGGGTGTGAGAGAGACAGTGAAGGAGTTATTGCCCTAATAACAGTTCTCCAGAAAGCCAAGCCTATAGGCTAATACTCCAGTGGTGATTTAAAACCACCACAGAGGCTATGAGTTCAGAACCACTCCTTTCTCACTGTCTCCTCCTCCTCTCTGTCTCCTCCTCCTCTAACTGTCTAACTCTCATGTAAACAAATCATGTCATCTCGTTTTCCTCAAACTCTCATCACTCTCTAATACCTGTCGAATTTCTTCTCACTCTTTCACTTATTCTTTTTATTGACGGCTGATATTTTAGCAAATTTTTGGTTCATAAAGACCCGGTTCCTGAATCTGCTGGGGGAGAAGTCGTGGCAAGGCATGGCCGTAACTGCAAAACAGTATTTGTTAATGAGAATCCTTATTATCCTCTCCTGGGGCTTGAAGCACTCTCTCTTGTCGCGGTACTCACCTCATCTAGCATCAACATTCATCCCCGTGCAAAGTACAGGAGTGAAAACCTAAGACTTACTTCACTACACTGACGATGACAACATGATTTAACAAAACAATTAAGCAAATAGCAGTGAAACATAAGGGACATTTGTAACCACTGTCAGCTTGTAGCAGTGTTGGGATTTCTGTATGTGCCAACTGTTGTAATAGAGAGGGAGAAAAAGGTTGCCATTACAACACAGGGGAAGGAGATAGAGGGAGGCAATGGAAAGAGGGGAAAAAGCTAAGAAAGTAGTGAAGGAAAATACAGCCTGCAATTAAATGACCTCAGTAAAAAGAGTGAGGAAGCAGAGAGCTTGAACATTACACTGCTCAGTCTAACAGCTGTCTAACTCCTGAATAGTCAGGTTGTAACTCAACATTCTGCATAAAGTGTGAAGAAAGGCTTACTAGCTTTGTCCACAACTTATCCATTTACATCAACATTTACAGTGCATTATCTTTTTGTCTTTTTACTGTCCCAATTATCATATAAATATTTATGTTAATAGCTAAGATGTGGGACAAATCCAGAGGCTAACCTATCTTAGCCCTCCTCTGTGGAAAATGGAAATGTGACTTTCTCTTTTGGCAGACAACACATTACCACTGCAGGGAAACAGCATTGAGCCTCTCGGATTGCAGGAATGAGGAACCATGAAAAGTTGATTTATTCATGAGAATGGTGGAGAAAATGGAGTGTGTGTGCGCAAGCTTTTTAATGAGTTGTATCGGACCTGACTATGGGCCCGTATCCATTTTTAATGGCAGAACTTCGTTCCAGAGGGCTACTAAGTTGAAGAATCGCTTCGATTTTGTTGCAGCCAAAATGGAGGCTATTTTTATCTATCCTCCTTTCCGGCTACCCCAGCTGTCTGCTATCTAATTGGTGTTTTCCTGAATAACGGCATTAACTTTTTCTTTATCGTCGGCAGGGCTAAAGGACCGGAGGTTTCTTGCCGTTTCGTAAATAAAGAAACATTGGACGATGTGGCTCAAATCAGAAACTAACTCACACTTTTCACTTTCGGCAGTGTGAGCAGCGAAGCAGGGAACGGTTTGAGTGTGTGTTGGGGGGACGATAAACAACGCGAGCGGGTGAGAAGACCGCTTGCTCCACCAAGTGAAGAGGAAGTTGAACAGAAGGTGCCGAAGCGCAGTAGGAAAATTCCAGCCAAGGTGTTGACTTATTAATAAGCGCAGGCGCTTATTAACCCAAACACACAGAAGTTTAATACCACCTGATACCGGACTAGTGCAGCAAATGCAATATTAAAGCCTTGAGCCAACAGCTGGCAACAAATCGCACAACATTATTCCTTATAAAGAGCGCTAAATTTGGCCAGGAGGCAAATCGGCTAACCCTGGGGCCTAGACCAAAACAACAACCTTGTTAAAAAATTGTATTTATGGACTGTGCCGACACAACACCTGAAACACACCCAGTATCGTCGACTACAGACTTGAAGTCTGACCAGCAGTTGTCCTCCCGTGCTGGCAGCAGGAGGCAGCTCGCTGGGCCACTTTAAAAAGAGGTATTTGCATCCCCAAATGATTTTTGTCTAGGTTTGAATTAACATCACTGCAGTGTTTCTAATGCGAATAGGCCGTCAAGGGGGTCAATAAAACTTTTCTGTGAACTCGTCAAGCTATTTTAACGCTCACCCCAGCTGAATAAAATGGAAAATACCCATTTAATGCAGCGCCTCCGATCGATGAATGATTTGACGACTGCACCAGCGAGCACCCGCTTCAAGGTTTATGTGTTTATTGAAGTACTTCAGTCACCCTTCCAGTTTCTCCGTCTCCCTCCCGTCTCTCGACTGACTTTGCTCTGTGACAGCCAGATTTGAAAATACACCCGTTTTACTTTGATTCAATCAAACGTGGACTGCAATTTCTCGCTGTGTCCGGTTCAGTTATTATTGGCTTTTTAAAAGCGTCAGATGAGAAGACTATAATCAAATCTGCAGTGGACTGAATAAACTCCTTATTCCCCATTAAATCAAATTAACCCTGCATGCTCTTGTTCTCACAGAAGTATTATACAAACAATGTGGACAGGGTTATAACCGTGTGTCAGCGTGTGAGCTCCATGTTTATCTGTGCTTGTGGGGACCAGATGCTGGAAAGATAATCAAACCAGATAAATCAGTCAGTACACAAAAAAGGGTATTGCCAAATCAGGATGCTGAAGAAATATCCAGTTATTTCAGTTAGGATTATTTATAGATTTAATTTCAAAATAATGAAACTCAAAGTGTGGAGTATGGCATGTAGATAATTGGCAATACAATACTAGTGTAAATGCATTAGCTCTAAGGCACTGACTCAAGATTATTTGAAGGGGGGGGGGGAACTTCTAGGGTGTATAGACATTCTTATATTCACTTTATCCATTAGTAAACACGGCAGAAAACTGATTTTTCAGGCAAATGAGAGCACATTTGTTTTCAGATTTCCTAAGATCAACGAGGGTTGAACACAGACAGAAGCGTTTTGTAATGTTTTGCAATGGGAAGAGAACGGAGCACCCTGGGACAATTCTAGGAAGAAACCTTCTCCAATAGTGTGTCAGCATCATTTGAACAAGGCTTCATTCCGTTTCACTTTCATACAATTGAATCTGGATTTACATTTCTAGCTGCATCCTGTTTTGACGTAAACCCTATAATCAACAGAAAAATACATCTTCATGACCTGTACGGCCCTGTTGGTTCCTCATGAATAACGACACTCAAGTCTCCACCCTCTTTCTCTACCACTCCAGCTCCCCCACCAAACACTCTCTCCCCTATCGAAGTAAAAACATGACATCATGTGTTGATACTCTGAAACATCTTTATTTAAAAGGATTTACAACACAGACTGGGCACCACTTTTAAAATTAAATCGTTTTTTTCTTTCTGCACAATTCTCCTTTTGTACATACATACAAACAAAATGTGTCGCTCGGCCTCTTCAAAAAATAAAATCACGCAGCAATACTAGTTATTTAAAATAACAAGGGAAAGGGAAACGGGCAGTTCAATTAACTGCGATCAACGTCCAACAAAAACTAAATGAGAAATAAAAAGGAATTGTCTGAGATGCAGGATCCAATATGTGCCCCGTTTAAAGATAATGGGATAGATCAGGGGTTGATCCAACTGATTCTAGATCTACTCATGAATGCTAAACCTCTAACTGATAGCATAACAACAAATACACTCCTTTCATCGAACTGAAACACGTCCCAATACAAAATTTCACACAGACACACACAACCTAATAAAATCAAATTAATGCTTAGAAAAAATAAATTACAATTTAAGTCACGTCCACAATGGCAATGGATGCAGCCCAACTTTTAACTCTCAAATCCTCTCACACAAAATAGCTTATAGAAGGTGTGCCAAGTGTTAAGAGTCAACTACATTTCTGCCTGTTTGTTGTCCTAAACCCATGTCCTTGAGAGGATAACACAGGAAATGTCCAAATCCTCTTGAAATTATTTTAAGTTGTCTTTGACTTGTTTTTTCTCCAAACCCTTTCATCTATGAAAGTCAAATAAATAATCCAACACAGAATGTTCTAAGTAGGTTTCTGAACAACAACTCCCAATTCTATTGAAATGAATTATAGAACAGATATGCTGTCGGGTTTTTAGCACATATTTCCGTACAATATATGTTACAAAATTAGAACCGAAACATGAGCAAACTTTGCATTTATTTGAAACAGTGTCTAATCCACTTAAACCAACTGAAAAAACATAGCGTCCACATTACCTCCAACTCAAAATAAAGGCACATGGGCACCAATATTTGTGGGGGAAAGATCTTTTTTTGTATTTGCAGACGTCAGCCTATGGATCCTGTTAGCCTATGGAACCTGTTAGCCTATGGAACCTGTTAGCCTATGGAACCTGTTAGCCTATGGATCCTGTTAGCCTATGGATCCTGTTAGCCTATGGATCCTGTTAGCCTGGTGTTGTCCTGGAAGGGGGGTTGACACACCCATCCATTCTCATCTATGCCTGAACTCCACATTTCTTCCGGTCTGTAACAATTAATGCATCTGCCAATAGTAACGAAAACCTTGTTACTCGCGTGTTCCATTAGACCGGGTTTAAACCTCGAACTAAACCAAATACTCTCAGCCTCGGGATCAAACCTGGTTTGCTTCAGCCATGTTCCAGAAGGTTGCTGGCTTGTTAGACGTCACTGAAGCCTCATGGAGACATAACCAGACTGGGAGGGGCACATTACACAGTAGAACTCAGAACTCAAGCTCTTCCCTCATTTCCTACACAAATTCCCTTGTTCTTTTTTCACCCATAACTATTACAACAGGACATAAGAGGGGGGAGGGGAAGACAGGGAAATGAACAGAGGACAGAGAACAGGTTGGGCGACGATAGGAAAGGCGGCGGTGGTTTTAAGCTGTGGTACCCACTCCTGCGACAGGTATTGGTTGTTGTGATGAAGGTGATGATGGTGTTGTGCTGTTCAGGGCTTTTCCTCTGTGTCTCTGCCCGCCTCTTCTTCTGCCTCCTCCCCCTGACTTGGGCTGGGAGAGAAGAAACACCACTTAGGTCACAGATGCAGTCTCAGCCAAAAGTACTGGCACTTCAAATAACTAATTGCCACTGCAAAGACTGTAAGCTGAAAATGTATTTGGCGGTATTTTTCATTTTATTAATACAGAACCAAAAATATCCTTTTAAAATCAGAAAATAAAGAAACAGCATGGACTAAATAATTGACCCTAGACTCATCGTTATAACCTTTGGCTCAACGAACTGCTCCTGAGGCCTTCCTATAGCCATGGATGACTGCACCTCTGTACAGTGTGGGCCAGCCTTCAAGTGAACACTACTCCCGTTCTCCTAGATGTTCTCCTAGACGTGTAGGTTCGCATCTGTGCGTCATTGTCCTGCTGGAATGCCTCAGTAATGTCCTAATTTCATGATATCAGGCCCGTATTTGACACCCAGCTACAGGGGCGGGGTCTTCTTTTCTGTGATGGCTTCATTTCGTCTCATCTGTCACCAGGAGGTCATCCCAGGAGGATTGGAGGTTGTTCGGGTGTTTTGGCCAATAGCAAAATGGGCCTACGATTAGCGCAATCAAAGGAAGACTACTGGAACACTACATGCTAACTGTTACCGTAGACCTCAATGCATTAGGCTAACGCTAGTGAGCTCTGGCTCAGTCAACAAGCTCCGGCTTAAAAGATACTAGACACACAAAATTGCGCCTGCCTGTTATACAATAAAATTAATACTGTGGAGAACCAAAGTAATACTGTATCAAAGTAATACTCTCTGTGGTGAATAATTAGGGTATTTTCTTGAAGACAAAAGCCAAGGTCCTTCATCTCTGCTCTCTCGTTACCTTGTTCTCCTTGTTGCCGTCCTTACACAGAGTCTCCTCCTCCGCCACTGTCTAATGTAGACAGTCCACATGGACGGAGAGAGGGAGAAATGGAAAGAAAGGGGCAGGACAGAGGCGATGGGCCAGAAAGACGCGTTAGAGGGACGAGGAGGTGCAGACGGATGAGAAAAGAAAGGGCCGATGTAGACGAGAGCCAGGGATGACGGACGAAAGAGATGGAAACAGAATGAAAGGCCGGGTCAAGGATAGAGAGGACATTTTGAAAAGCAGGTTGATGAACAATCATAAAAGCAAGGGATAAAGAGCGTGGAGTGAAATGGAGTGGCCAGGGGGAAGAAGAAGAGAGATTAGCTGATACAGACTGGGAAAAAAGGAGCAACGCAGGAAGCTGCTGATGTGACTGACGCGCGCACGCACACACGCACGCACCTCAATACGGACTGATAGGTGTCTGCATTCAAACCAAATATTCCCCTCAACCTGTTTCATCTCAGCATGTTTGACTTTTACCATTTCACCCATTCACTTTAAAAAATATATATTTCTAATTATTGAAAACAGGTATTTCACAAGGACTTAGAGGGCAAAATGACTACACTATACCGGATTTGTTTGCTATTGAGGACCTGTACGTGCCCTGGATTCAACAGAAGATCACAGCCAAAGACCACGCGTTTTCTTGAAACAATCCATTGGGATTCAGTTTGATTTGTGAAAATGCCAATGTGATTTCATACAATACAATTTGATCCAGTGAAGTGTTGTGCTTACAAACCCATTGGTCATTGGTGTGATGACCATTGCCCTGGGTACCTCAGGCCAGCGTTAGCGACCTCTGACAGGGTTAATTAAAAGCACAGGATGTTAACAGCTAATTGGGCAGACTGGTTTCTAGTGATTTAAGGGGGGTTGATTCCTTGTACCATTTGAATGAAGCTGGTCATTAAAGGTTAGAACTTAAGTAGCAGATTAGCATAAAATGGCAGTTTAGCTAAAATGTTGGTAAAATGGCTCAGTTAAGCTAAAATGCTAATAGAATCAGTATCCACCAGGAATGGTCTCATGGCAGACGTTGGTCAATAGGGTTCATCTTCCCAAACAGTCATTAACAAACACTCCACTGTACACTGTAATTAGTTCCATAAAAGGAACACCTGTAGTTTTTGTTTATAGCGACGGTGGGAATTTTGCCAATCTGCATTTCCAAAAGACCTAAAAACAATGTGAATGCAACCAACTTGTAGTTGGTCCCAACACCCACCAGATTATAACCCCCTGCGTCTTCTGTTGTCAGGGTTGTGCATTAGCACCTCCCTCTTTCGATATAAGCCCCTCCCTCCTGGTAACTCACCAGTAGCTGTCCTGCATTGGGGCTGTCCGGCCTCTGTGTGGGTCCTGCCTCTTCATTGGCTGGCACCGTGCCCTTCTTAGCGGAGTGCATCTTGGCCTGTTGTGACTTGGTGGCCGACTGGAGCAGCTAGATGGGAGACACACGTACGCCGGTCAGAGTGGCGGTCCTCTATGACCCTTCATAAACCCTTCATGACCCTTTACAGTGGTGTCCGACTGGAGCAGCTTGATCGGTTAGATTAGTGAGAAGAGCTAGTCCAAACTGAGCCTGAAGAGGACCCCGATGCAGTGCATCTAACACATAACCCTTCATGAAGCCTTCATAACCCCTGAAACTTTGACTCTTTAAATAACCTATTCCAGATGTAAGGAGCCTTCACACATCCAGTATAACCTCCGTCTCCATGTGACCTGTGATCCTCTGTGAACTGACCTTGGTGATGGTGCCCACAGCTTTAGTGCGCCCCTCTCTGAACACCAGCCTCTGGTCTGTGTGGAGGTACTCGGGGGTCTTGATGAAGCGGAAGTGGACCGACGCCTTGTCCCCGGTACGCAGACAGTCTCTGTTCATGGTCAGGATGGTGGCCGTCTGCCGGATGCTGCCGCAGTGCACTGAGAGGGGAGACAGGACAGCGTTACAGCCTAACCTCTGACCTCAGTGGAGCAGGAAGGAACGGGCCCATAGCCTGGTACCGAGACAGCGTTTCCTAACCCATAGCCTGGTACCGAGACAGCGTT
>JACXGJ010011188.1:0-20324 GCA_016801105.1 Esox niger | reverse complement strand
TAAAATAGAGGCTGTTCTGGAAGAGGAGTATGGCTACAGCCTGTGTCTCTTTGATCGCGACGTCCTGCCTGGGGAGGGTAAGTCAACTGTTGCGTTGTGTGTGTGTGTGTGTGTGTGTGTGTGTGTGTGTGTCGTTTCCACTGGTGTTTTACCCTAAAGTCCAGATGATGTTCTGGTTCCATTGACACAGACCAGTGCCGGTTGGCCACTAGGGCATAGACCGAGTAGCCCAGCTGTCACTCGATGCCAAGCCCCAGACTTTAGGATGGGGTGGGCGTGGGACGTACGGTCAAAAGTCCGCCATTCGTAATTCATAATCCTCAAAATGTTTTAACCATCAAAATACATTTTGAAGCAACGTGTTGATGTGGTTCCACCGACGTGTGGATGTCCAGGCCCTCGCTGCGTCGTACCGTACCGTACCAGCGTGTCCGTGTTTGCGGAGCGCGCCTTGACGTTTATTCTGACGTCTTTGTTTCCAGCTGTGTCCGAAGCTGTGCTAGCCTCCATAGAGAAGAGCCGTCGTCTTATTCTGGTGTCCAGTGGCTCGGCTTTGAACCCCGGGCAAGACAGCCAGTACAGTCTGCTGACCGGGCTCCACGCCGCGCTGGTGGAACGGCAGACGCGCCTGGTCTTTATCCAGACAGAGGTCGGATCAGATGCGGGATCCAGCCAAGCTAGCCAGGTACCCACAGATCACATGATTCTAATACAGTGTCAAATGAAGGGCTTGTAGCCACAGGGAACATAGCTGACCCCCCCAGATACTCAGGTAGGTGTTCTATACACAATGTAGTGCACTACATTTGTCTGGGGATCATAGAAGAGTAGGGCACTACACAGGGAATAGGGTGTCATTTGAGAAAGGGTGTCTGTTGTTTGAAGTGCAAGTGCCCTGTCAAATACATAAATATATAACCAGTTAAAACAGAATCCGGTGGCGCACCGGTGTCATGGCTCCATCTCTTGACTTTCCATCTCTGACGTCAAACATGTCATTCTCAGGGACTTTCTCTAGCCATGTTGGTATCTGTTATTTTCAGGAGAATTTGAAACATGACTTGGTCCCAGAGGGCCTGCAGCAGCTGGTTCAGTCTGGACACAAAGTCACCTGGAAGGGCTCCAACTCTGAACCCCTCTCCTCAGGCTTTTGGAAGGAGCTTCGCTACCATATGCCAGCCAGGCCCAGACAGTCCTCCCCAAGTGAGGAGAAGGCCCTTCTGAGATTGTAATACTGTAGGATCTACAATAAAGCGCCATCTCACTTGGTTGAGAATGTCTCAATCATTGGCTTGTCTCTAATATTATCTGCTTTACAATTACTGCATTTTCTTTAACAAATGTGTAGTATAACGGATAGTCATTGCCAAGATAAGAGGTTCTATGGGTATTTTAAGAACTGGCAGCATTTCTAATACTTCCTCCCGACAGCAATTTTTCATTTGAAAGGTTTCTGTAAATGAGAATTTATGACTCCTCTGTCAACTGTCTTGGTAAAACAAATAATAAATAAACAAATACTATTATTTTCAATTCTGAATGAAATGTGCTTCAATAAACTTGATCTATGTTATCTAGTAATTTGTCCGATCTTCAGAGTGGAGAGAATGATACAATATGTTCTGTGCAAATACAAAAAGACAGATCTAACACAAAGATGTTAATACATTATAGTGAAATATTCAATGCACTATAAATTAAACATTTGGGGTTTAGAAAATACAAAAATGCACATGCTTTATGTTCTTATGGTTGTAGAAAAGCTTTTTCTCAGCTACATCAAAGAACAGCTTTAAATGTACATTAAACTCTTCACACGTTTGTTCCGCCTTCACAAGAAGTTACTAATTCAAGATAATCTTGATGTGGCATTGTACAGAAGACATTTGCAACACATTGGACAGGAAATTGCTGGTGAGGGAACTGTGTCTCAGATATCTTATCATCATCATTTGAGGCGAAGGCCAGATTAGATGATAAGTTACTATGTAGAGGCATCGAGCACTGACAGGCAACTGTATAGCTCAGTCAAATGCTGCTCAACGACTTGAAATATTTCTCAGATTACAAGGAAATCACATTTCCGTTTGCAGAGTTGCAAAAAGGCAAAGGTTTCAGAGAAAGCTAGATCAAAAGGAGAGCTGAGACTGATTGCCAGCTGGTCGCAGGGGGTTTGGTACACTCGGTATGAATGAAGGGATGAGGAAGGATGCACACGAAGGTCTCACTGGCTTTCATCATCACTGCTTGCTTTCTGCAGAACCACTTGCATGAAGGACACTGGGAAAACAAAGGAGGTATTTATCATTCCAGCTTTTACATTCTAGTCATATCAAAGAGTTTGAAAAATATCAATGCGAATAACCTTTTCTAGATTTTACCAGATAGAAATAACATGTAAATAGACCTGATGTTTTTTGTGGCATTAGCATTTGGCTAGTTCATATCTGTACGTTGTTGTGTGGTACAGCGGAATTGTCATGAAGAAGCTGGTGGAAGGACACGGGCGCAGAGACGGTGTGAAGGTAGAACGACATAGTTTAATTAAAGAGAAAACAAAAGATACAACAAACTCAAAGCAGCTCTCCTGACTGGGTTGCATAGCCTACAGCTGTTAACCAAAATAAACCACAATAGTGTGGGCAACCCTTCAACATAAATAGGTTCCCCAATTGGAGGCAATAACGAACACCTGCCTCCAATTGGGGAGACCAAAGCACATAGAGGTGCCTAGAGGCACCTCTTCTGGCCATGTCCTGACTATGGCCCCAGCCAGCACGAAGATGGCTAGGGGCATAGCCAGGATGTGACAGGAACGTTCTAAACCAGGCTTGACGACTGAGACGTACGGCTACCAAGCCGTCTCCGGAGACGTGTTTGTAATGCAATGTGCAAAGCCCCACTCCGCTGGTTTCTGTGGACGCCTCTACAACATCTCAGCCAGACCGGAGGAAACCAATTGGTTGAGGTCAGAAGGGGAAACCAGCAGTGATAGAAAGCGCTTCATAGATGACGTAGCTGTGAAAAGGCGTGGCAACACGCTTTGGTTCTCAAACGTTTCTACAAAGTACTCTGGGACGTACACATGTTTGACATGATGGGTTTCACAGGATCAGAAGTGTATTCAGTTTTGGTCAAAAGAAGGAGTGACGTAAAGCAGTCCAACATAGAAAAACATGTCCAGTCACAACATTCATTCTCTTCATAGAAGCAACAAAAATGTGAATCTTACTGATGAAAATGAATGTAAATGTATGTTTCCACAGTGGCTCCGTGCTCCGCTTCTCTTTAGAGGCGTTGGACAGAGGCAGTCTCAGGTGTAGTCATACAGATCCAATTGGGAACACTATGATATTGGGTCAAGGGGGCAAGATCGTATTTTTAGCCACCAGACTGGGGCCCTGGGGTTCAGAGAGGGGCAGAGGGAAGGGATGGAGGGGACAGGAGTTGGTGTGCACAAGGGACTAAGATTTCTGCCTAAGGAATTGTGATCTGCGATGGAATTCAGCCATGACTTCAACTGCCTTAAAATTACTTAATAACCTTTTGTCACAGTGCCAGGAGTCTGATGTTAAAGGTCAGGTGGCCACAGCATTTCTGGGTGAAAGTTCTAGAGATTCTGGTCGGGGGGGATGAAGCTTGGATCACTGTGTCAAGTAGGAGAACCTCTTCATCTGTATCCTAAATGGCACGCTTGCCTTAGGGACTATGTTGACCCTGCAGTACATGACAGAGGGTTTACAGCTTAATTCAGGAGACACTCTTGGTCTCTCTCCCCACCTGTGCAGATTGGAAGGGGAAAACAGTCTATATTAGTCAATGTTTATAATATATATTTTTCAAAATGGGTCGTATTAACTAGATTTCTACCTATGGAACACGCACAGAAGTTGCGGACTGGCCATTGTTAAACCCCTAATGTTATTTTTTATTAAATAACATGTATTATGTACTCAAATAATTCAGAATGGTGACGTGTATGAATATTTATGGAGATTTCAGGTGATCTAGACCACAAATAAATAACCTCAATATGCAATGTTTGTTATGAATACATAATCATTTAAATGGGGGGAAACAATAATCTCTTGTCTCACATCGCCTTGACCGACGTCAGACAATTTATCTGAGTAGTATAGGCCAACTTAGGTCAATAAAGTTTCCTTGGAAACGTATCAGTAGCCTATTGTCCAAAACACGAACTTATTGTCTAGGCTAGGAAATCGGTCTACATCGCTTTGCCTATATCAGCCTCGTATTAAATTGTTGAAGAACCTATTATTTTTTTACTTCAGTGTGCTCATTAACCTACACTGGAAGACTGCATGGTTAATTATATAATGTTGTAGTGGTGAATAACCTGGATTAGTGACTTTATATTATAACGGTTTAAAATCCTTACCGAGGCAGCGGTTCTCCCCTCATGCACATAGTTTGTATTGGCAGGTGGTACGCGACGGGAGTTAGGGGAGCAGCGTTATTTTCCTGCTACGGCGCGGGCATCAGAGGCTGTTGATGCGAACGTGCAAGATGCAGAGTTTGAACTGGTCAAATATATTCCTTTCAAAAAGTGAGTTGTTCACAAGAGATCGTTTTTCGAATGTGACTGGTATATATAATCATCTCTTATAATTCCATGAAAAGTTAGAGGGTTTCCGAAGACAACCGTTCCGGTGTATTTGCTGCTCCATCGGGACCGCAGGTCGGAGGATACTGGTTTTGACTGTTAACGGGAGTGGCCACTAGCGATTCTACTGCTTCTGCTATAGTAATAACCTTCCCGGTCACGTGGTGGATGATATTTCCCCATCAATTGGCATGACAACGATTTAAACGATGATAAACAATACCAAGTCGAGCACAAACATTTTTTGGTTAATTGTGTATTTTTTTTTAAGAAACACATGTCAGGCTTAGCGCATGCCCCAGTGCGAACCTTCAGTTTTGACTCATCTTCATTCTTTGTACAGGTCACGTTGTTGATTTTTTGATAGAGACAGTGTGGACTTCAGAGCTAGGCAGAGGACGGGAGTATGGTGAAGGGCAAAGGGCAGAAATAGGGAAGAATAAAAGAAAGAGAAGAAGGGATAGACAGCCAGAGATGTTACCCTTGGGAGGACAGGGACAAGGGAGGAGGAGATGAAAGACTTCTCTGTGTTCTAGAATTGTCTCAGTCAAGGCAGCACTGAAGACCACAGACTGCAATCCAAAGCTTCCATTGTCACCCACCTACTCCTCCTAACTCACTACTTACTGCTCTCACAAACAATTGTGATATTTCCTAACTGCCATCAGAGATCCACATATAATTGCTAGGTGCACCTATTAGGGGTTAGAAGCATTACTTTCTGGAATTAAAGTGGCTAAGCACTGTAGGGTATCCCTGTTGCTATGTTTGTGCAAAGTGTCCTGTCTCAGACTGCTATATCTGACTGCAATATCAGGCTGTGCTATCTCAGTCCTATCCCTGGCTGTGCTATATCTGGTTATGCTATCTCAGACCTATCCCTGGCTGTACTCTCTCTGGCTGTGCTATATCCGGCTGTGCTATCTCAGTCCTATCCATGGCTTTGCTCTCCCTGGCTGAACTATGCACAGCAAATGGCCTTTTGCTTGTCTTTAACTAAGACAAATACAATGACTTCAAGGTCACAGTGTACAGAATTGCTGTGTCTTATTGAAAGTAATGAAATGGTGTTCACAAATTAACATTGCCAGGTTTTTATTGATTTGTTGTGTTCGCACTGGGGCATGTCCGTCTGAGATGAACGTATGAGACATTTCAAATCAAACACACCCGTCAGTGGATCTCAAAAGCAGGCACATGACTTGTCTGATCTGAACTCTCTTAATGTCTGAAGCTTCTACGATGTGTGTGATAGTAAATAGCACCAGATGAAGACAACCACAGTGATGTTTTAGGACCACATGCGCAAAGAATATATGATTTATGAATGCCGGGGGCCAAGTGCTCAGCCAATGCCCTTGGCAATACTATTACTAAGCCACGATTGAGAACATGTCAGGCCACTGCTTGGATGAAGCAGCATTTTGAAAATGTCTCATTGGTTTTGATACTTTCATTAAGCGTGACTAAATTTGTTGTGTTTGAAAAACCCTTTATTTGGACACTTGTTGAAAAATCCTCAAAGATGGCAGTTTTAGACTGAAGTATGCGTAGAAAAGGGTTTCATTTAGAAGAGTCAATGAAAACGGCTCAAATCTTGGGCCTTTATGAGCCACAACATTGTTAGCCAGCTGGGCTACATCCTGGAAATTAATCTCAGGTGCAGTCACTCACCATGTAACTGCCAAACAACCACTGTTAGCACCCATTAGCAACTTGCCGCCTATCCCATAGAAACAAATGAGACTATACTGATCACATCAAGCCACCTACAAAACTGTTAACTAAACTGTTTTCTATAAATTTGGTTTATTTACTCTGAGTACATCCATCTCTATCACCAAATATTTTGTCTGTTCTCAGTTCAAGTATCATTATGCAAAGGAATTCAACTAATTGTTCTTAAATCAGCATCTCTACATGTAAGGCAGCAATTCCATTCCAGTACCTGTTCAATTTCAACACAGGCACACCTCATTATACTTAACATGTTGAGTGGATACAGAGTTGATATCATTATACTTAATGAGGTACTGATTAGGTGAATAGCTGAACCAAATGAGGAAAGGTATAAAAACCACTGCTGTGGTCGTCACTATCCTCTTGCAATAGGACCAGCTGGATAGCAAAAACAGTTTAAGTGTTTACAAACTGTGAATAAAAAAAGAAAAATTCAGCATGACAAAAGAGTTGTTACAAAAAGCTTTGAGAAAAAGAAGGGTTGAATTCTGGCTTTACTGGCAGAGGGATACAGTGAGCGTCAGATTGCTTCCGTCCTGAAAATGTCAAAGACGGCGGTTCATAAGAACAAGGTTAAACAACAGATATTGGGGACCACAAAGCTACAGACTGGCAGAGGGCGAAAACGACTATTCAAATGTCACTCAACAACCGTAGGATGACATCAAATGACCTACAAATTGAATGGCAAACAGCAGCTGGGGTGAACTGCAAAGACGGTTCAAAGCAAAAAATCCTTCGTTAATGAGACGCAAAGAAGAGTCAGACTGAAGTTTGCATAAGACCATAAGGACCATAGAGGAATGGATGGAAGGTCATTTTCTCTGATGCGTCTACTTTTCAGCTTTGCCCAACACCTGGAGAGGCCTACTAGCCACAGTGTCAGGCACCCACTGTGAACTTTGGTGGAGGATCGGTGATGATCAGGGGATCATCAACGAACCATGTACAAGGTCATCCTGGAAGAACACCTGCTTCCTTCTGTCCTGACAATGTTCCCCAACTCTGAGAGAGATCACATCCACATGTAGATTATTATACCTGCACAATAATATTTATTTCCAGCCCCCTTTATACCCTGCTCATTGCATTACTGTCTCTCCAGTCTATGTTGTTGTCTGGTTTATATTGCGTATTTATATGTGCTGTATATTGCAGTTGGTGACTCTTGTTGACTGTCCTTTGTTTAAATTTTTTATGAGTAAGCACATCGTGAGCCTGTATAATTATTTGAGGTCTGAGAACATTGCATATTTGGGGGTTTATTTTGACCAGTTGTTAAAATTGGGGTTTATTTTGACCGGTGGTTAGAGACCCTAAAGGAACCCCTCCCTGTTCCCAGAGCCCCCTAACATTGCGCCTCAACACTTCCCTGGCTCAGACACACACATATATCTGCCTGACACTTGGAAACTAGATCTGGTTCTAGATCTGTTCCAGCTGTAGTCATCACTAATAGAACACGGCTGATACTCCAACATGAGAGGATTTAACATGTTGAGTGGATACAGAGTTGATATCCTTTCATATCAGGCCATTTCTGTGGAGCTTGGAACTCAGAATCAGCTTCCATGGGAACAGAATGGTGGTCACAGTGTTTTCATTAGTATTATAAGCCTGAGCTTCTGACATGGACGCCTATGAAGGAGAATTTGTCTTTTGTAACATGTTCCCATGAATTATTGCCCTCCCCCCACTCATATTCTCTCCTCTCTTCCCCTTGTGCTTTATCTCCCACCTCATACCTCTCACTGCCCCCCTCTCTCTCTCTCGTATCTCCCTGTGATCTTTCCCCTCACACACCCCCTCCCCAACCTGCTTCCAGGTCAGTCTTCTCAGGCCAAGAGGGGACTTTCCCCCACATGTCAACGGTGCTTGTGTTTGGCCGTGCAGGGTAACCAGCAGTGTGTACACAAAGTCACTGGAGAGTCAGTGGGGAGTACGTGGGGTTTGATGGTGCTTAACAGGCAGATGGAGTGTTTTTATTGTGATGTCATACTGAGCTTGGCTGGGTCTGTCGACTCACTGGCCAATGCAATTTTTCATTGGCACGTCAGGGAAGTCCTCCTCATTCTGTTGACACCCACCCACACACATACGCAATGTGTGCGTGCGTGCGTGCATGCGTGCGCGCTCGTGTACTGTTGTGCATGTTTTGCAGATCACTCCTCACCTGCAGACAGGGGTTTGACTTGCTTGAGGCCATGTGCCTGAGCCAGTTTCTCGGCGAGCAGAAAGATGGGCCTCTGTATCAGAACAAACTTATTGCCCACATCCAGCTTCTGCTGAGAAAAGGTGAAGCTTCCCAGGCCTGAGATGTAAACTCCCTAAATGACAGATAGACACCACATCATGTCATTGCATGAGGTTTTTACATGCAGTAATAAGGTATGGGATAACTTTCCCTGCTGAATTAATGTGTCACAGCTGAATAAAATACTTAGCAAACAATGTCAATGTCAAATCCACGTTAACTGCAAAATAGTCAATTTAAGCGTTGATGTTCGAACATACGGCCTTAAAATACTCTTACCTTTTGCAAAGTCATCTGTCGTTCCACGAAAGTTGACACGTTTGACCAAATATTGTCGACATCTGGGATAAAATGTAACTCATTCAGATCAAATGTCTCACTGTAAAAATTGCTATAAGAACGTAACCAAAACCTATGAGCAAAACATGCATAGCGAATGTGTAGATCAGCTATATATTGGCGCATAGCCAGTGGTCAAGGGTAAATTAAGATATCTTATTCTAATCCTCGAGCTGATTAGGTAAAATAATGTAAATGCAATGCTAAATGTATATTTCCTAGTCAAAAAGTCCTTTAGTGATTCGGAGACTTATTTTAGCTCTAATATATGAATTCTTCTTATATTTTTATCAAATAAAATCCAGAAAGATTTCTACTTGACTTTCTTACTTTCGTTTGTACATAAAACTCAATAGAACGGTTCCACATCCTGATATAGCAATTTTATTTTCTTAACAACGAATACTTTTTTCTACTGTAATTTTCTACTTGAATATATTTTCTACTGCAATAGACCTACAATATACAATAGGCTAGCATGTGTATCCTGTCCTGACCGTTTTCAGAGAGCTGGGATAAAGTTGTAAATAACTTCCTCTCCACCACCGACACCATGGATAACAAGTCGGTCATCTTGCCACTTCGAGAAATTGTTCCGATGATCTTTTTTAAAAGACAAAAGGAAATAACGCTATGGGGTATCCGTTGAATGCAGGGGCCTCCATATTCTGCACCTCTGATAGCCCATTACAGTGCTTTTCCTTGGGTAATAAATCTCGATTGGAAATGCGCAGGGGCAGGGAACTCCAACATTCACCAGCTCGTTGCTACGAGCGACGTAACAATAGACCCACTGCTTGCACCCCCGCATCGCCAGGCGATTGTACAAAAGGATTATTACAACGTTGTTTCGCAATGTGGTCCTTCCTTCCAAAAGCAAATAGGCTTTATAGAGACTGTGATGATTAATTGATTTTTTTAATATATATATGCATTTCTAATAACAAAGGCCTAATTAAGTGGCCTAATTAAGTAGCGTAAGAAATTGTTTGCAGATAAAAAAAACTTTCATTTGAGGCATTACTCGGGCTTTTGAAAAAACGTACACTATGTGTGAGCAAAACCCTGATAGACGTTGGTAGAACTCTTACTGCGTGGCGGTCAGTGCAGTTTCGCAATAGTAGGCCTAAATCATACGCGGCCCCGGCTTAGGTCCGTTGTCCCCGAATACGACGTAGGCAACAAGTCTTGTAGGCTCCGCACAACAAGACCATGCCGTCCGTGCATTTATTAGAACAATGTTCAAAACTGTTTCCAAGACAAAAAACGATGTGCCATTTAAAAAGAAAATGTAACTCATAACACAAATAGCTAGTGTTTCCGTTCACCTGCTCCCTGTCAGTTCCTATATAGTCTAGTCCTGTTTCTAGCTTCTTTGTGAGATACTGTGTTTTTGTACCACTCTACTGAGCCCTTTGTTTCTTGTTAAGTCTGTACTTAACAAGTCACTGTACCAGACCATTGCCTGTCCGTTTTGTATTTTGACATAAATTCTGCTTTAGTCCTTCTGTAACTTTGCATCTGCCTTTTCTGACCTTCCTCTCTATCGACCTCTTGCTTGCCCTGTTTTTTTGGATTCTGGATCTGGGTTGTAATTAAAACATAGCGCTCTGTGCTTGGATCCACTCCCTGGTACGTATATTAAAGAAATAATTGGTTTACTTCAGATTTATATGAATGTTACACATGCAGCCGATACTCTTCCACGGATCCACATGAGACATCACGCAAATGACAGAGTAGAGAACAGAAAAAACAACATAATATTTATTATATTACTTTGAATTAAAATTTAAATATATAACAAGAATAATATGTAATTGCAAGGGGTAAGAAAAAATATATTATTCATGCACGTTATCATACTCTACATCTACTCATTGTCAAATTTAACATTTGCTCATAGAGAGACAGAGTTGTTTGCATAACCATAACCCTGAAGTTTGGTCCAGGTATGTGCGGAACACACCTACTAGAAGCCTGGAGTCCTGTAGTTTGTAGGTATAAAGGGCTGCGTTCAGACAGCCGGTTGGACAGTGTCACAATTCACGGCCGGTTCACGACTGAATAGTAACAATGACCTTCAGGGCGAGTCCTTCGCAGAGCTTGGGGCACTGACTGGTGTGGTGACGGCGTTTTAAGATTCTGAAGATACTACATGTAGCTTGTGCCACCTAGTGGCTTCCACGAAATTACATTTAATTGGCTGCATCTCGCAAGATCTATGCAGCGGGCGGCAGGGAACAAACATCCACATCCAACTCTCATCTCACACCATCTAACACTGCTCTACATCTATAACCCAGCAGACTATCGCTGAAAAGGTGGCAGCTGGCTAAATCATTGCCACTGAATAGTCACATTAACTCCAAACAAGATTAAATATTTTAAAAAAATATTTGACAATTTTTTAACATATCGGAAATAAATTCATACGCCCAAATCATTACTGACAATAGCGATTGCAGACCTGCCTTTGTAGACGAGGTACGTGTTTTGCCAAACTCCTTAAGATGTAATTAAATTCTTAAAAAGCCGTGTAATTTCCACAACTTCGGCCTGAGTTAATACAACAAACATAACATAAGTAATAATAACATTAAATATTACAGAACAAACATAATTAATTAAATAAATAATAATACCAAAATACTGACAAATAATCCAAGTTTCTTTCCTGAAGGGGTCCATGCAAATTTCAGGTTAAATAACTGGTTGTTTAGCTGGATTAGTTCATTCAAGTCGAAAGGGCTTCATCAGCGGTCGCGGAGCGAGAGAATCAACGGACTACTTGAAAATGCTGGTGGGTGTCGAGGAACCAATTGAAATAGGGCTTGCCTTGCATGGAAGTTCATTCCTTTAAACCCCTGGTTGTGGAAATCACGCGGTTCAGTCTGAATACGTCCTGAAAGTAGGATGTCAAGAGAGGAAGTCTGTCTGGTTGTTATCGACGAAGTTAACTGCCAAAAGCCAGTGTCCATGCATGCAATCACAATGGTTTCGCTTGATCAGGGGGTTTGGTTTTCCGGCGAAACATGCACAGCATTCCGTAACACGATCTCCAAACGTTTTATTATATAGTTTGCGTCAACAGAAAGTCATATATAAGTGTATAACTGTATATATCCTATCACCATAAGCATAATTAAATATTAACCTACGATGGAAAAAAACGCCTGTAACCCTTCCACAGTCCCATCCGTAGCAATCCAACGTAAAATTCTTACATGTCAAACACAGGAGGGCACCACTGCCCAAGAAAATACATGAGGATAATATAGCCTACCTAACCTTTAAAAGCACCTCCCAATGTCAGTAGTATTTTAGTTTGATTTCAGTTTCTCACATTCAACTTTTGCCTTTTCTTTGTCACGGCCACAATACAATAAGGTGAGTCAGAAACTTTGGTTTTTAGTTATTAATTTATTCCATGGGCATCGTTAGACCTGGGCGTCCCTGTCTATAGCCCCGGGTCTTTTATGAATAGTACTGGATCTCAAATTATGTAGGCTATACACAAAACAGCTGGAAAAATGACCCATTTTCTATGAATCTGTCATTCTGATCGTGCGTTAAAGACCTAAAAAAAAATATTACATAGTTTATTAAAAACGCGAATATTTTGGTTTTCTGTGTGTCATTCAAACATTTTCATCTGAATTATAGATTAATTGATCAGGGGATACTTTTTTATTATTATGATTGTTCAATTTCTGCAGTAGTAATTGCATTCTTGGAAAACAAAAAGTTGACACACAGAGGACAATGATTACTAACATAATTTTACAAAACTCAGTAGCTTGACAAGATTTACTTGGAGAAATATAGTTATTACTGTTTTTGTGATTTGACATTCCAAAGCAATACCCGGTGGGCGAGTGGGACATTGTAACATGTACTTCAGCTTACATCACACTCTTTTAAGAGCTGATCTGTAGATTCTTCAAGGTACATCATCAAACAAAGAATGGTTACATTTCGGGTCATGTTGAGGCTAGGATTGCTTGGAGCCTGAAATGCAAAAAAAACATTAAAGTTAATTGTTTAAAAATCCAATGACCGAAACAATTTTAATTACTAAATTTTGAAAACGAAATGAATTATATTACTGTTAAACAAACTCCTATCAAGGATCCTTGATATGCTGTCTGCTGTCTCTGGGACCTGTCGTTACTGAGGTTTGCAGGGAACTAGCTGTGAATCCAGGAAGTCACTGGTAATGACAAACTCAGCAATAAACTCAAAACCACAACATTTTACACCATGCTTTTTGAATGGATTGAAAACCTACGATGACATAAAATAACATGGCTCTTCAGATGATTTCCAATAATCTGAATGTAATCCTTCTCTGTAGAACAACAAGCAAACGAAATATATAAAAGCAAAGATAATTCTGTTGTCTTTTTGCAGCTGCATGGTAAATTTGTGTAGAGGGCACTCTGTTTTAAATGTGCAAGAACAACTGTCAAATAAGCATGGTTGGGATTGTCCATGACCGAACGTTAGTAGTCTGTAATGTTTTAATAAATTCCCCTTTGTGGCAGACATAAATGCAAGTCTTTCACTTCTATCCCATAAGCACAAACCTAAGGTAACAATAAATGAAAAAGAAGATGCAGATCCATGTATCAGATGTAAGGCAACTACATCCAGGTCTCTAATCATGAGGAAATCAGTAGTATGAGTAGACATGACATAGAAAGTATCTAATATCAAATGGGGTGGCGTTTCAGCATTCATTCATTTCACCTAAAGAAGACAATCAGTGATCGAAACGTTATCACGCAAATCACAGATAAAGGGAAAGTATTCTGTTCGTTTTTTCCCGTGAATATCGTCCGTCTTTCTGGGTGCCTGCTTATTTTGGTGTCTTCATTCCACAAGGATGTCCAGCACCTGATTTATTTTGTTCTTTGGATACACGCCGTTGGCAATGTGGCTTCTGTATCTAAATCTATTGTGAGAAAAAGCAGATATCGCGTAGCATTTGGATATACTAAGCACGACATGCTAGCATAATATAGCCTACAGTGATAAAAGTGTAGTCGACTAGTCGCAAAAAAACGGACTTGCTAGCTAGACTGTTTACGTGGGGGGGAGAGGTGGAAGCTCGGATGAGGCCAAGAAAATTGGTATACGTCGTCCGCTGGCAGGGACGCAAACAGGAATTCCAAGGCTCTGGACAAAATTGAAAGTATAGGACCCAAACCAAGGCCCAACAAAATGTATGAATAGCAATGATGTTACTGTTCATAAAACAGGTCATAAACGTTTATTGTTTAATGTTTTAGCTAGATAGTACTAAATACCAAGATTGACTGACTAATTAATAATTATATTTAAGCCCGTCGAGGCCTGGGTCCGGGACAGGTTACCGGTTGTCCCCCCGTCCGCGTCACTGATAGCTGGTATCCTAAAAGTGCATTGTATACGCTAAATAAAGTTATATTTGGGGAAAGTCACATGAAATTATGACATTTAGCCGACCACCTTGTCAGTCCTTGCTTGCTTTTAGTCAATTCAAAGACAAGGCAGACTGACATCTAATAACTAGGCCTAGCTTAATTTTGTTTTACAGTGCAGAAAGTTGGCGTGTTTGGTAACTTGCAGAAACGCACAACAGTGTTGAATTGCTACAGCAATTTGGTTATATATTGTCCATTAACTAACAAAATTGAAACAGGTCTTGCCTTTTGGAAAACGACAGTCTCTGAAACGTGTCTGTGGCTCAAAAAGCCTTGGGCGGGTGTGCAAGGTGCTTAAAATCGACGACCCCGATGAGTTAAATGTATCGACTTTCCTGATGAAATACCATTAAATGAAACTCAGTGATTCACAGTGGATTTTACTCAAACAAAACAGAGGGAAGTGCAATTAAAAAGTCATTCAAATTTGTGGAATTCTGCTTACTGTGATTCTAAACTGCACATTGTCTTTTTTATTATGTATAGGTTATATTTAAAAAAAGTTTATTTATTTATTTGATATTAATTAACCCCAGTCTCAATATTTACGGTGTACAACTAACGAAAGTAATGGCCAAAAGCGACTAAAGTAACAGGCGCCGTCGGGGATACGCCCGCAATTAAAGTATTGTTATCCTAGCAACGCCTCTGGTATATTCACTTAGTCTAATCCGACTACATTTTCCCGTTCGTTGAACAAGCATTGTTGGACCTAAGTAATATATTCTGTTGGAGAAAATTATTAGACCACTTGTAATTGGTTTAATAATTTCAAACCCAGACCTTTTTCTGACTAGTTGCTACATTATTATTGACAATAAATATGCGTCCATCAGATTTAGACATATTTATTTGGCACTTCAGGGCAGGTGTTTGACCACTCCTGGATGTACCTGTAATGAATGGAATACAGAGGCAGTGTAGACCCATGCGCAATGCGCTAAAACTTTAATGCAGAGGCACAGAACAGGGGACGGGCAAAAACGTCGTCAGTAATACAGGCAGACAGAATCCTAAACACACAGGGGCAGGCTGGCGAACGTAGTCGGAGAAAGGAAGACAGAATAGTAAAATATTCATTAACATGCTTGGAATAACGCTCAGCAAGTTCCAGACCTAAGTATACTTCTGGTGGAACGGAAGGCAATAAATAGAAATGCTAATGAGGAACCGATGGCAGGTGAAACAGGTGTTCAGAATACAGGTGATGGTGATCTGGGACAAGAGCTGCGTTCAGGAGGTGGAAGGTGTGCTGGACCTTATATTTCCATCGAAGTATTGTGAAATTATAATGTGAATATCAATATGTGAAAAATATAGATATTCCGTTTTGTACCGCGTTTGAATTGGGGTACAGAATGTGCAAGAACTGACAAATTAAACGTTACACAATGTATAACAAAATGTTTGTAATAAGGCTTGTTCCATTGAAGTGACGTATCCCAGACTGCTATTTTGCCTATGAAAGGAATCGGAACGCTGTTTGCGGTTCCAGACGGTTCCGGACCAAGTCAAGCACTGGTTTTCTACCAAAAGCAGAACATATCCAAATTGAAAAAGGAAGTGGATAAGAACAGAAAGCATTAACTAATCTGGTGACATTCTGTTGCTAAAACAAAAACAATTCACGTACTTATTTGGGAAAGCTTGTACTCACAGCTGTTGAATCATATACTAAATGTGGAAAGTTTAATTAGTCATATTACAGACATGCCATTCTAATTCCATTCTTTGTCCTAAAAGTGCATCATCTTGTGTTTCCTACAGTAATATTACTGTCTGATCACAATCACAGGGCAATATGTATTTTAATCGTATGCAGCAGTCCAAACTGTGGGAACAGTCAGAATGTGGATAAGATCAGGACAAAGCACACCTTAGCATTAGGTATTAAACGGCGCTTGACTAATGAGTTGTCTCAATCGGATTCGTTTTCTAATGTTTATTTGCAAAGTATCAATAATGCAGAGGCAACCTTTTTGTCTTTATTGGATTACCTCCTGTTCAATTGACCTGTTTTCACTTTTCAACTTACTCTCATTAGGCTGTGTGTGTTGTGTGTGTGAATTAAGATGAACTTGATGATGAAGCCATTGTTCGTGGTCCTCCTCCTCTCTGGAACCAAAGGTTGGTTGGAATAACTTGTTTACACATGTTTACAGACCAAGTATTTCATGCAAATCTGGCAATTAAACTGACCAGATGAAACCCAACCAGAGGAAATGTGTTACAACAGATCTATTCCTTTCAATATTAAACATATTTATTTATTTCAATATCATTTATTTTGTACTGTTGCTAAAAAAAGATGTACTTTAAGCAAATACATTATTCAAATATAAGCTTCATTAGTTTTTTTTTGAGCAAGTGAGGTCCAAAGCGTCAAGCTTAAAGGGCCTTCATTTGTTCCTGTCATTGGCAACAGTGAGATGAAATGGCAGGACCAAATTAAGGGACAGCTGTAGTAGTGGCCAGAGTAATATAAAAACAAGTGTGCAGGTTACGGTTTGGGTAGCATGTGTTGAGTAAGCTGCGGTTGAGGTGGGCATTGCTTAAAAGCACCTTGTGATAAGTTGTTACCAGTGAGTCTGCCCTTGTATATGTAGTATGGGCCAATTTGTTAGAGTCTCACTGTCACACCTGAAAATTGCAGTGTGGCAAATTCCATGTCATTTCTGAGGAGCTTTTTCGCTGCAAACATGTAGAATAGGAAATCATAAATGAGGATTGGCAGGATGGTCTGAACAGAATCTGTTGGGGGCCAATTTTGGAAAGATTCAAAGCATCCAGATGAAGCAGCACAGGTTTGGTGGGTTAAGAACATCCTAGCTGGAGTTGCCTCCTAACATAGCAGAAGCTTTTGGGGAGTAGAAACCCCCCCATCTGCACCTAGACTGTGTCCCAAATTACCCTGTTCCCTGTCCACTCCATTTGACCGGGCCTTGGTCAGATTAGGTATACAGCACCACGCACTGAGTACAGAACCTAGGCAGATTCAGGGTTATGTGATCTGGACAGGCAGCCCGGCGTCCGACACTGACGTGTTCCGTCTCTGACGTTCTTCCCCAGAGCTGCTGAAGACAGGCTCGTTGTGTGATGTCTTGCCTAGAGAGTCCAACCTCTACGTCCGGGAGGGGGAAATGGCGGTGCTGAAGTGTAAATTATCGCGGGTCAGCAGGACCATGTACGAAAGCGGAAATGCTAACCTGACATGGAGCAACCACTCGGGGCCAGGGAAGTGGTTGTCTGGGGACACTCTGGTTATCCTGAGGGTCACCCCCAACGACCAAGGGTCGTACTCCTGCTCACTAATGTGTGTGTCCATCAGTAGTTCGCCTCAATTTGCCAGTTATATTCATTTGATTTGTATTGGATTCCATTTTTGTTTGTTGTCTTCTTAACGTATTTCATTTTTGTGAAATATTCAGTTGATCGATCAGTTGATTGATTGACTTGTGGGTTGTTTGGGTAATATGGAATGATTTATTTGTCTCATTCAACCCCGCTTTGTATCTCTGACCTGTTTCAGTGGTGCTGGTGGTCAGTTACTGTACATGAGGAGGTTTTACATCAAGGTGTACTCTGACAAGTGCTACACAGACTTGGATCTGTATCCAGGAGACTGTTACCAGGGACAGTCCTGCTTTCCATTACAATGCTCTCACGACAACATCCCAGAGAACTTCAGAAGACTTAACTATACCTGGTACAAGGTCTGTTCTCGGTTCCTAGCTTTTCGCAAAGTATTGTAGTTGTGAATGTTCATTGGTGTTGAATGTCGTTTATAGTGTGTTCCTTTCACAGGCCCTTTGCTATTACTAAACACATTCTGTACTCTCCAGAATGAAAGGCACCCTTGATATGGATGTGCTGGAAAGGTTTGCTTATCTCTAACAATAGTGACAAAAAGGTCACAGTACATTATGTCATTATGTCCTCTTGATTCATATTTTTTGTTCCATCAGCTGTGGACATAGTAGTATCAAATGGAATAATGATAATTCATTTCATTTCCAACTAGACAAAAGTTTACTGGGTATTTTCTTGTTTTGTAACGTTTTCACAAGCATGGTTGATTGGGTGTCATTGCATATTTTCAGGTTAGAGACACCATTTCATTTCACTAGTCATGAAGTTCAACATAACCAACTATACTTTTTAAGATTAGCAACAACCTGTGTGTTACCTGTACAATACCTTTTGTATAATCTGGATATTAACAGTGTATTACACGTGTATTATTTGGATATTACCTGTATATTACATGTGTATTACCAGGATATTACATGGAAAACACTTGTATATTACATGTGTATTATCTGTATATTAACTGTGTATTACCTGGAAGTTACATGTGTATTACCTTGGTATTACCAGAATATTACATGTGTATTACCTGGATATTACCCATGTGTATTGACTCTATATAAATGTGTATTACCAGGATAATATCTATGTACGACTTGTGTGTTGTCTGTTCATTATAGTAGCTGTGTTGGATGAATGTGTTGTAGGACTGTAACACAAAGTTGGACTCCTCTTTTAAAAATGGATATCTGCCAAGTGCTGATGTAAAGGACAGTGGCAATTATACATGCACTTCATACTACATCCATGACTCACACCTTTCTGATGGACAAGTCCAGAACCACACCTTTCTGTTTAGCAAGTCCAGAACCATGGAGCGGTCTATTTTACCCGGTGAGAATGAATGTGCAGTACCTCATATCATGGTTTGGCTTGTTTCCATTTTAATTCTAATGAAACAGAGTTTGAATTGGAGTGCACTAAACTCACTCCTATAAAACAAATTACTCTGTGATGTATTGAAAGTCTTACAACATACATGTGTTACACTGACTATATAAACGGCCACAGCTAGAATCTGGCATGACATTAACACTACATGGATATTTACATTTGAGATGATTTTCAAACATATTCATTATTGTTTATGGTTACACTTTCTTTTGAGAGTCCCAATATCCACCTGTAGATGTTCTATATTTAGTAATACTATCAACAAACTTTAAATAAATCTGTTGAAAAAACAACTGCTTGCTTAGGTTAAGCTTGGGGTTAGTGTTAGTAGGTAAGAGTTAGTGCTAGTAGACCATTTGTTAAAATATTATAGGCAGTAGACAATCCGTAGAGCATCTACAGGCACACGTTTGAGACTTTAAAATAAAGTCTTACCCCGTTTATTTATAGGATCTTCTCCTTTTGTTCCAAAAATCATCAGACCTGAGAATGGACAACATATTGAAGTAGAAATGGGTGAGTTTCTCTATTATATTTACAACATTCTGTAAACTCTCTGGACGAGAGATTCTGCTAAATGATGGAAGTGTTAGTGATTGTGTCTGTGTGCATTTTTGAGTGAGTCAAATCAGTATTATGCAATATAAATAATTTTTGTCACTGTAGAATGTTCTAGATTCTAGAATGTTTGCTAGGCCTTGACTGATGGTGTACTGGCATAATGCTTTGAAATGTCTTTGCCATGCTTTATGATATGCATAAGATGTTATATAATCATGACGCTATTAACAAATCATGATCCATTACTTTATTAGACGACATTGCGAGTATTATGGACAGTTTTGTGTGTGTTCTCCAGGATCCCATGTTGAGGTGGTTTGTAGAGCTGTCATGGGAGATTCTTTTGACATCCTTTTCTGGCTGGCAAACTGGTCTTTTTTGGAGAAGGACAATGACACACTGCCAGTGTTTTATAACTCTTCCAAGTGAGCATGTGCAGACACTGGATTCTGTTCTTATTAGACATTATAAAGCACACTTGGTTCTGTTCGATTCATTTATTATAGAAGATTCTTTGTTCTGTTTTTGGTCCATTACACCAGGCAATCTCAACTAAAGTAGTTTATCTCAGGTT
>JACXGJ010011187.1:0-20214 GCA_016801105.1 Esox niger | reverse complement strand
GCGACGACCGCTGGGCAGCGCGGGGTGCAGGCTGCGGCTTCTGGGCAGTGCGGGGCGCAGGTTGCGACGTGTGGGCAGTGCGGGGCGCAGGCAGCGGCTTCTGGGCAGCCCGGGAGTCCTCCGCTCACCCCGTAGCACCCCCCCAAAAACTTCTTGGGGAGGTTTGTCTGTCCGCCGCTGTCTTTGTCTCCTCCGCCTCACCTTCCGCCTTTTCCCTGGTTCCGCCCAGGGGAACAGTGGCATCCCGTAAGGGTACGCCTCGTCGTCCGTTTCCCCTTCTGCCCAGGAGTAAAGTTGGTGACGGTAGGGGTATTCCTCCTCGGAGTCGCTATCCGGCCATCCGAGGAGTTCCCCTACCGTCCAACTCTGAGCGCGGGGAGCTGGCTGCGGTCCCAAGCCAGCTCTCCCGCTTAGCACCGCCCAAAAAATTTCTTGGGGCTGCCTTTCAGCCGTTCTGCTTGCTCTGTCCTCTTGGTTGTTCATTCTGTCATATTGCTGGAAGGACACGGGCACAGAGACGGTGTGGATGTAGAAATCCATTGTTTTAATGACGGAACAAAAGAAACATACAAACAAACTCAAAGCAGCTAATATGACTGGGCATGCATAGCCTGGACATGACAATATGCACTGATTTACATCCCCTATGGCCAGCGGTTGACATGGAATAAAATAAGTGCAGGAACTGCCAAACCACACATGTCCATCAAAATGTATGTGTCAATACAACTTGTTCCAATAAGGCTTGCTCTTTTGCCTAAAAAAGGAACCGCAATGCTGTTTGCCTAAAACTGAAAATACTACAATTTTGTCAAAAAATTCGAATATTAAGATTGTGATAAATGTTCCCTCAAATATGGTTGGAACATATATAGAGATACCAGCAATTTTTTAACCAGATAATGTTTATATGAAAGTAATAATACCTTTATTAGGATTTCAAGAGACTCTCAAGTCAGATTACTTTATCAAAGCAATGTTTTGCTTCAAAGGAAATCAAATCAAAATGCTCACAGTTCAGGAATTTGGAAACTCCACATCAAATATTTGTCAAAAGAATCAAGACACAGAACGTGTTAGAAAACACAAAAAGATTTGTTTGACCAGACATTTTCACATACAAAGGAGAATTGATAAGCATACAAAGCAGAAAAATACATACAAAGCCGAAACATTTATACAAAGCAGAAACATACATACCAAGCAGAAACATACATACTAAGAAGAAACATGCATACAAAGCAGAACCATGCATCTAAAGCAGAAACATGCATACAAAGCAGAAACATGCATACAAAGCAGAAACATGTATACAAAGCAGAAACATGCATACAAAGCAGAAACATGCATACAAAGCAGAAACATGCATACAAAGCAGAAATATGTATACAAAGCAGAAACATGCATACAAAGCAGAAACATGCATACAAAGCAGAAACATGCATACAAAGCAGAAACATGTATACAAAGCAGAAACATGCATACAAAGCAGAAACATGCATACAAAGCAGAAACATACCATATACTATTTTGGACATTTGTATACCCCCTCCCTCTTACGGTGGCACACAGAATCTATCCACAATTATTTTTTGCAACCTTAAAAAAGATGTACTGGCCCCACCTCTGGTTATTTTCTGTTCCTAGTCTATTTTATGTATATTATATATGTAATAAAGAACATTGTGAAAGTATTGTAGCTATCAAGCCGCAGATTAAACCTCAACGTGGAACTCAAGGCTAATTGTCATATAGTAGCACCAGAGGCAAACCTCCTACAGCTCACAACAGGAGACACGGAGTTATAACCCTTGGAGAGAAAAAGGCAGTTCTGACAACAGAGCGACAGTGTCGGCACAGACAAGGTTATTCACAAATGTCTCTATTCCCTTTGGCTTAACCTCCACAAGCACTTTAATGTTAAGGAGAAAGAAAATGACAGCTGTGTTCTTCTTTGCTGCATCAACCTTTTGTTCTCCCCTCACCTAAAATCTTCCACTCATTTCCATTTCAAACACTTTGTTTGTTCCGGTGTTCTGTTATCTTTTGGAGCATTTTGATTTTGAATAATTGACCCAGGGAAGTGTTCTTCGTGTCTTTGTGTCTGTGACAGTGTCTAGGTATGTTAGAATACCAGAATTTGATGAAATATATTTTTTAATGATCCCACGCAGTGCTGGCTCCAGCCTTTTGGAGGCCCTATGAAATATTTTATTTGGGGCCCCCTCTCACCTATTGGTCGGGGGCTCACTCTCCTGTATTGCTGGGGGCCAAAGACCCCCTTAGTGGTCAGGGGTCCTTGTTTTCTCAGATTTGTTCTCACTCCTCTTTGCAGATCTTCTCCAAGTCATTAAGGTTTTGAGGCTGACATTTGGCAACTCAAACATTCACCTCCTGCCACAGATTTTCTATGAGATTAAGTTCTGGAGACTGGCTAGGCCACTTCCAATGCCCTGGCTGGACGGTACATGGCCCCGTCCATCGTCCCTTAGTTGCAGTGAAGTTGTCCTGTCTCCATAGCAAAAAGACCCCAAAGCATAATGTTTCCAGCTCCATGTGTGATGGTGGGGATGATGTTTTTGGGGTCAAAGGCTGCATTCCTCCTCCAATCATGGTGAGTTTAGTTGATGCCAAAAAGCTAGATTTTGGTCTCATCATACCATGGTGGAGAGAATCTGATGGATTGACTGCTTCTGTGAACAGGTGTCTTATTCAGGTAACAAAATGAGATTAGGAGCACTCCCTTCAAGAGTGTTCTCCTAATCTCAGCTTGTTACCTATATGAAAGACACCTGGGAGCCAGAAATCTTTCTGACTGAGAGGGGATCAAATACTTATTTCTCTCATTAAAATGAAAATTAATGTAAAACATTTTTGACATGCGTTTTCCTAGATTTTTTTGTTGTTATTCTGCCTCTCACTGTTCAAATAAATATAGACTGCTCAGTTCTTTGTCAGTGGGCAAACGTACAAAATCAGCAGGGGATCAAATACTTTTTTTCCCTCACTGTAGTTGATGAAAAAATTGCAATGTGTGGAGTGTCACTTTGGGCAATTAAAAATGTAAATAGCCTCAAATGGGAACAGCATCCTGTTCATTCGAGGATCAAGAGGTAGGTGGTGAAATTGAATAGAGAGAATTTGATTCACTTGTATGTACTTATGACTGTCCTATGACTGTGTCTACCCTACCTAAACAACCTCAGGCAGGGGCCAAGATCTGGAAACATTTGGTTTTCTGAATTTTTCCTGCTATGTCTATGCTTATTGTGTTTCATTGTGCCTGTGGGTGGAAAACCAGTGTCCAACTGATTCCACAAAGGCCCATGTGTAACTTGGGTTTTGCCTTCAATTTCTGACCCATTGAGACCTGCACAACCAGGTACGGGAAGATCCTAAACCAGTTAGTGACCTTAATGAATCAAACACAAGGTCAGATGAAAAAACCTGCAGAAGTGCAGCCCTCTGTGGAACCGGTATGACACCTGTGCAATTTGCAGTCATGAGTTCATCTGTCCAGCTGTGTTTTTACTGTTGTGCACCAAACCAGTTCCCCGTACAGATTTGGGGGCAAAGTGTCCTCCTACTCCCCTGGCACCTCCAGCTCCTTCGGCGAATCCTGCTCCGGGGGCGGAGCCACCACCTGTCCCAGTGCTGCGTCCCTCCCCTGGGGCTGGAACCTCCACCTGCCCAGGCACCGCATCCTGCTGCAGGGGGCGGAGCCTCCACCTGTCCCAGTGCTGCGTCCCTCCCCTGGGGCTGGAACCTCCACCTGCCCAGGCACCGCATCCTGCTGCAGGGGCGGAGCCTCCACCTGCTGCCCCGGCGCACCCCCCATGTTGTTTTTGATCCCACTCCTTGTGTGTGAGTGGGGGTGTAATCTCAAGGCATCTCTACAGTATGTGCCTGGAGGACACAGTCAGACCCTGACTGCAGAGGTGCCTCTAGGCATCACTGCGCTGATGTTTCATTATCCCCAATCAGAGGCAGCTGCTCCTTATTGCCTCTGATTGGGGATCCTATTTAAGTTGCTTTAATTCTAGTTGTTGGACAGTATTTGCTCTGACTGTAATTTTGTTTTCTCTCACAAATGTAGACAAGGTGGATGCATGTGATGCAACTATGAGGAACTATATACACTGAATGAATGTCATGTACCTTGTTCAATTAGAACCAAACAAGCAGAAACACCTACTGTGTGTGAGGGAAGTAACCTGGTGTTTGTCAGCCAGTAGTCACTTAGAGAAAATAATATTTCCCTCCACATCATAACAGAATGTGAATGTGTGGTTAAGGACTGAGCCAGTGAGTAGACTATTTCATGCATGCATCTAAGACAAACTGAATTCTATACCGCCAAGCCTGGATTAAATGAGATGTTAGCATTTTTATTCAAAATGAATTTTAAGAAACTTACCCAAACCAGCTGTTACTTGAAAATGTCCCTTTTGAAATGGAGTCAATATTAGCATATGGATAGCAATATCCTACACATTAAATGATAATCTTCCAAATCCGCAACATTCTGTTAAATTTTTTTGTGACTCAAGGTATCACTTGATTCACTGTGTAAAACATAATTTAGGGGCAAACATGTCGTTAGCATTAAAATGTCATGACTTCCTTACCAAGTCAGTATCTGAAGACTACTTCAGAAAGTTTTAATCTAACAGTCAGTTTGTCTTCAGTGTTAAGGAGTGACATCTATTTCTGTTATTATGCAGGGCTTGATTATACAGCATTCCAGGGACTTAGACATATATATATATTTATATATATATATATATATGTATATAGAGACGTAATACTGGAGTGGTACATGCTTGAGAGAGAATGTGGGAGGAATAGTTAGTAGGCCTATATGTGTAAAGTTATCTGAACATTTTAGATTGTTAGTGTTTTCATGACATATTTAGGAAGTTTAGTTTTTTAATTGCTTTAGTACAATTAAGGCAAGTATGTGGAAATATTTCATCACTCTGGGAACAAAAACAGAAAAGATTTAAAAAAAAAAAAACATTTAACATCGAAAGAGTAAAACAGACAAATCATCAATGTGTGGTCTAGAAAGAAATGTTTCACATTGATGTATACTTTGTTTTTATAAAGGACATGTGTAACTTTTGACTGGACTTTCTTTCATATTGTTAAAATATCTTTGACTGTCACGTTGCTCATTGTTCCTAATGGATCATCACTCAATCATTTGGTAAATATACTGTATATATCCCATTGTTTTGCCTACAGTAGGATTCAAACCTACAACCGTGGTGTTGGTAGTGTTGTGCTCTAACAACTTTCCACATAAGATCAATGCTTTGCCATGCAATACTGTACTGTCAAATACAGGATATGCTTTCCAAACATCGCAGTAACCATAGCGGGCAAATATAAAAGATGAGGCTAAGGAGGCTGAGGAGGAAATCTGAGCCCCTGGACAAGAACTCCAAAATGAGCTGTTGTGAACCATCAAGTACCTCTTTGTTGATAAAGCAGGCATATATCTAGCAAAAGCTCAGCACTGTGGACAAAACAATTGAAATTTTGAAGCAATATAATGATTCAATGTTTTATTTTATATTACATTGGCAGTTATGAGTTTATATTAATTTCTATGGTGGTTTCATTTAGTATGCTGTGACCTAGGTCAGTGAGTAATTAACACACCTCTGGGTTCTCTGTTTATCTGTTGAAGAGATCAGCTTGACTAGAGAATGACCTGGCATTTGTTCTTTGTTCAATGTGTGACAACTTTGAGTTGGGGGCGTGGTCAGTGAAAATGCTACAAAGACGCCTGTCGTACCTAGATACTTTGATTACTCGGACTGCGGTCATACTAGGTGGCCGTATATCGATTTTCCCATGCGCATGTAAAAATAAAAACCTTTATAGAACTTTGGACTCAAGACCGATTATTTTTCTTTAACAGGGATAATGTTAGGTTCCACCATTCAGAGGTGGGTCAGAGTGGTTTTGGGCCAATCACCGATGCCTGACCCCTCATTTTCATCATGGAGGTGGAAGGTCTATGACCGCCATCCCAATGAGCATGTCACCCTCCTTCAGCCCATGGATAATCACTGGTGACCAATGTCAGGGTTGAATTCACCAGGCTAAACTGTTTCTCAATGTGCATGAAATATGATAATTTTCATTGTGACTTGAATAAGATCTCGTGGCCAAATGCCACAGTCAGAATTGAAGCAAATGATTGTAGTATGTAAATTACAAAACTACTGTAGTCACACCCACCCTTAAAGAAACTTGGTCTGGACCCCCATCTTAAAGAAACCTGGTCTGGACACCCATCTTAAAGAAACCTGGTCTGGACACCCATCTTAAAGAAACCTGGTCTGGACCCCACAAATGTTCATAACTTCCATGCATGCAAATAAGTCATCCTGGGCTCCTCCCTCGGCTTTGAACAACACACAAAACAAACAGTCAAATCCTAATTTATTCATCTCCACTATATTGCAGATCTAAATGCCTCCCTCTCCCATAGCGCCGCTGAAACCTTAATACATGTATTCTTCTCCTCCCGCCTAGACTACTGCAACTCTCTTCTTTCTGGCACCAACTCTTCATCTCTCCATAATCTACAAATGGTCCAAAACTCAGCAGACAAACTTCTCACCCACACCAAGTCCTGGCAGCACATCACCCCTATCCTCTGGGAACTTCAATGGCTCCTGGTCCCTCAGCGCACTGATTAGAAAATGATTCGGCTCACTTATAAAATCCTCCATCAGCTTGCTCCACCCTACCTCTCTGATCGTATTCCCCATGACCAACCCTCTCGGTCACTACGTTCTGCTACAGCTGGTCACCTCATCATCTGCCGGTCCAAGCTACAGACCTTGGCAGACAGGGCTTTCTTGAGGGCTTGTCCAAGGCTTTGGAACTCTCTCCCACAATCAATCTGTGACTCTGAATCTGTTACCATCTTCATCCACCGCCTCAAGCATCATCTGTTCAAACGAGACTAGCCCCTGCCCTTTCCCTTCGTCCAGTGCTATGTCTTTATGTTTGTCTGTGTATTGTCATGTCGCACTCAGCGGATGCTGTTTTGTTTTGTACCTGATGTAAAGGGTTTTTGGGTCCTAGGAAAGCGCTATATGTAGGAAAGCGCTATATTTAGTAACATCACGCCAAGTTGGAATATTTAGTTCCATTAATCATTATGTTTCTTATTAAGCGCAATTTAAACTATTGAGTGAGTTTTACGGACATAGATTAACCCTAGCCCTGGACCCAAAGACCAAAGTCCAATGACTAAAACCCAAAAAGATAAATGATAAGCGCCACTGCATATGAAACCAGCCACACGCATGTTAACATTAGGCAGTAGGCCTTCATAGTGATCATTTATAGTTGTCTGTTACAGTAAACATTGTTACACACATACAACATATGAAGGTATTGTATGCATCCTGACTCAAGGACAAAATCTTATTTGTCTCCAAAGCTGAACATGAACATGTAGCATCACAAGGCTTAATCATTTTGTGTTTCTGCCCCTCAGTTTGTTCTGTAGCATGCCTGTACATTTCAAAGAATGTGCCTATAAATCCACATTTACGCAAATAAAAATGTGGTTGAATATTTATTTTAACAGGCAAGTCAATTAAAAAGTTTCTGATTGACTTGCCTGGCTAACACTGTGATTTACTATATAAACCCCTGCAATGAATCAAACATTTTTGCATTGTTTGACAGCACATAACAGTTCATTTAATTTTCTTATTCAATATTTAATATTAGCTCGGGGACTGCCGAGTTCGCGGGATGGTTATGGCACCTGCCTATTCTGACTGTGTTACAACAACCTCGGCCTCCTTGTTTGCATACAGCCAGATAGGGTACTGGACAGAAGCCCAGGAGATGACATTTAATGGAACAATGGAAAGATGGTGCCTCTGCTCTGATTGGTGCTCTGGGCTCTGGCCTCAGCTGCATTAGACAGGCTGCAATTCACCCTGGGTTAATGTTTATGAAGTCTCCATTGTGTGGTTAAATGTCAGGCAGACAAACTGCTCTTAACGACTGGCACTCACTGATAGGTTCACTTAGAGATGTCAATTTCTGACAACCATCTCTGTCTCGCTCAAACACTCTAAAGGATATCTATCTATCTGTCTATCTGTCTGTCTATCTGTCTGTATGTCTGTCTGTCTATATCATGTATCTATCTGTTTAAAACACACACACACAAACACGCACACCACAAATCCAAATGTAATTTACATTATGTGAAACACAATCAAATTGGCAATGAACTCCTAAAGTATTTGTCCAGGCTCTGTATTCTATCAATTTGGATTTCAAATTATACAATGATTATGTTGTTAATTGCAGGCTTTCATTTGAAGGCATATTCACTTATATCAGATTAACATAATTTATAATATATATATATATATATATATATATATATTATGCAGATCCTTTGCCATTACAGTCCAAATTGCCTGCAATAATGTTTGGCTACTGAACATTTTAGGTAATGCTTTTGCAAATGATTTAACCAAACATCTAGCCTGCTAAACGATAGCTTGGGGGGTGTCATCATAGTTATAGCCAGTCTTGTTATAGCTGAATCAATCAGTATTCTAGACAAAATGTTCAAGTAGGGACCACTCATTTGCACGACAGCTACTAACTAACAACTACAAAACAATGTTAAAGAAAGATGTTGTCATCTTGGTCTAGCTGGTTTAGGCAGCCATAATGTTAATCTTCGGGTCTTGCTGATCTTGTTCCAGTTTATTCCTGCAAAATGTATAGTGCGCATGTTAATGGGTAAATACATAGCTAGCTATGTATGGATCAAAAAAACATCAAACACACCTTGTCGACTAGCTCTCACCCCTCCACTGACCTGTAGCAACCGCTCCCTTTGTTTTCTAAAAGCATGCCTAATAGGGCAGGAATACTATTGGCCAACGAAGTAAGGCAAGCATTTGCACATACCTAAAGTGCTTATTTTCACCTGAAATGGCTCTGTGAATAACATGAATAATAGAGTGCACAGGATCTTAGCGTGACCCTAGATAACACCTTGTCATTCTTCGCGAACGTCAAGGTGTTGAGCTGCTCCTGTAGGTTTATTCTTTACAACATTCTCATGGTATGACCTTCCTCACACAGAATGCAGTGCAAGTAACAATCCAGCCACTTGTTATCTCACATCACGATGACCACAACACAATGCGGGTAGGGCTCCTGACGATTGCCACCAAAGCCCTGCTACTTATCCAGAAAGCTGCAACCCACCTGGTGTTCAGCCTTCCAAAGTTCTCCCATGTGACCCCGCTCCTCGGCTCACTCCGCTGACTTCCAGTTGAAACTCGCTACAAGGCCAGGGTTCCTGCTTCCTTATCAGCAAGGGGAGCTTCCCCTCCCTACATTCGGGCAATGCCCAAACACTACATCCCTCCCTGGGCTCTTCTTTCTGCTCTTTACCTGCCCATAACTCTTGTGTCTTCGCTCCCCAATGGTGGAACTAATCTTTCCCAAGCCTAGGATAGCAGTCTCTGCTCATTTTCAGAAATCCAATGAAAATATACCTTTCAAAAGATTACCACTACTCCCTTGTTTGCCTTATTTTTTTACTGTATTTTCTATTTGTAGCATATTCTTCATTCTAGCAGTGTTTGTTCCAGTAGTTACTATTGCGTGGGTGGTACCTCCATCTAGTTTCCGAAATGTAGGCATCCACTGACTGAAGCCGCTTTGGATAAAAGCATCTGCGAGAATGAAAATGTAGTTACCATTTCCTTCAAACAGACCTGCGATCCGAATGCCATTTACTGTCAGCCTGTGTACATTTCCCAGGCAACAGAATGTCAGTATCTCAAGCTTGCACAGATAACTGAGGCTGTTCATGCGTAATATGAGGTGATGATACTTTAGCAGCTTATAAGCAAAAACCTACTCCATGTAACAGTTAAATGAACAGACCACTTACTGGCTATCAAGTCAACAAGGCAATCATGTCTATCAGGTCACACAGATAGATATACTCTCCATGCATGTACAATCCACCCAAACATTATTCCCATTTCAAATCAGTCTCCCAAAACCTAAACTTATCCCCAACTCTACTCCAAACTTAACCTCCACAACACAAACACACACACAGACACATTGCACGCAATAGGTCAATATTTTCATATTTTACAATCTTTGGGGGATATTTGGCCCCCATCATGATAGTAAAAGTTTCACGCTCACAAAAAATAAGACAAAAAAGATGTGCATCCTTTCCTTTCTGTATCCAGTACACATCGTCTCTCTCTTTCACTGTCTAACAAACAGCTTCCACTGTACTTTATAAGCTGTGACACATGCTGTTCAGTTTGTACTTCACACTAGAGCCTTTCTTCCCTTACTGTCCCTTAAACTCTAATTACCATGGCCTTGATGATCATATCATAATAGGGTCTAAGATGCATGCAGTAAACAGTTTGGTGGCTCATTACAAATGCAGCCTGGAAGTTTCAATCAGACATCAAATGATCAGAGCGTTACTCAGGCAATAGAGGTAGGGGCTATTAGGAAAAAACAACAATTTAGATTAATTGACGAATTAAAAACAGTGCTTTAGAAGCTAATTAAAATTTTGAATAGCTCATTATGCATTGCCTATTACTCTTATAGCAGTATAATGTATCATGGGATATTATACAGTATACAGTTTGGCCCAGAAATAATTGGATACTGACAGAAGTTTTGTTATGTTGTCTGTTAATATATTCAAAATATATTCAAGTTAGAGTTAAATTATGAATATGGGCTTAAAGCAGTCTCTCAGCTTTCATTTGAGGGTTCACATCCAAATTGAAGGAAGGGTTTAGGAGTTAACTTCATAATATGCAACCCCGTCTTTTTCAAGGGACCAAACGTAATTGGACAATTGACTCAAAAGCTGTTTCATGGACAGGAGTGGGCTATTCCGTCATTATTTCCTCATCAATTAAGCAGGCATGAGGTCTGGAGTTGATTCCAGATGTGGCATTCACATTTGGAAGCTGTCTGTGAACCCACAACATGCGGTCAAAAGAACTCTCAACACAAGTAAAACAGGCCATCATTAGGCTGCAAACAAAATCCATCAGAGAGATAGCAGGAACATTAGGATTGGCAAAACAACTGGTTTGGCACATTCTGAGAAAAAAAGAGCACACTGGTGAGCTCAGCAACACATTAAGGCCTGGAGGTTCATGGAAGACAACAATCATGGATGATTGTAGGATCCTTTCCATGGTAAAGAAAAACCCCTTCACAACATCCAGCCAAGCGAAGAACACTCCAGGAGATAGACTTGTGATTATCCAAGTACTTCACAAGAGCAAATACAGAGAGTTCACCACAAGGTGCAAACAATTCATAAGCTTCAAGAATAGAAAGGCCAGATTTTGCCAAAAAACATAATAAAGCCAGCCCAGGTCGGGAACAGCATTCTTTGGACAGATGAAACTAAGATCAACCTGTATCAGAATGATGGGAAGAAGAAAGTATGGAGAAAGCCTGCAATGGCTCATAATCCGAAGCATACCACATTATCTGTAAAACACGGTGGATGCAGTGTGATGGCATGGCCATGCATGGCTTCCAATGGCACTGGGTCACTACTGTTTATTGATGATGGGACAGAAGACAGAAGTAGCCGGATGAATTCTGAAGTGTAAATGGAAATATTGTCTGCTTAGATTCAACCAAATTCTGCTGAGTTGCTTGGATGGCGCTTCACTTAACAGAAGTGAAACATACTGTGAAAGCAACCCAGGAGTTTTTTTAGGCGAAGAAACCGAATATTCTGCAATGGCCGAGTCAATCACCTGATCTCAACCCAATCGTGCATGCATTTCACTTGCTGATGTGACGGTGCCCAGGAGCCGCCGTGTTTCTGCCGCCCTCCCGCCCTACCCGGGGGTGGTGTTCCTGCCCCATCTGGAAATCGTGGCTTTGGGGGGGGGGTACTGTGACGGTAAGGTGACGGACAGCTCAGTCTCTCTCACTTTTCCGGGTTTTCCCAATGTCCATGAACTCATCCCGGTCCCCTTCATTTCGCTTGTCTCCAATTGTAACTCACACCAGGTCCCAATTAAGTCATCAGTATGTGTTTAAATGTTTCTCCTCTGCTCCCCTCATTTGTCGGTCATTGTTCCATGTTACAGTGGGTTTTGATGTCAGTGGTGAGTTCTGTTTCCATTTACTTGTTTTGCCTTGTTTCAGTTTATTTAAAGTGCTTGGTGTTTATTTAGTATAATCGACTGCCACCCTTTGCCTGCGCCTGGTTCATTCTCTCCACTACACCTGATTGTGACAGCTGAAGACACAACCTAAGTCAGAAAGACCAACGAATAAACAACAACTGAAGATAGTTTGATGTCTATGCGTTCCAGACCTCTGGCCATTGCATGCAAATGATTCTCGACAAAGCATTAAAAATTAAAATGTTAAAATGTTATTTATGATCATGTTCATTCGTCCAATTACATTTGAGGGGACTGTGAATGAAAATTGTTAAAATTCCTAAACATTTCATACAATATATTTGTTCAACCGCTTGAATTAATGCTGAAAGTCTGCAGTACAATTGAATCTCGGTCGTTTTGTTTCAAATCCATTGTGGTGGCGTACAGAGTCAAAATTATTAATATTATTTCAGTGTCCAAATATTTCCAGACCTAATTGTATGAGATCATTAGAGGTACTGGGGGAGACATGTTCGGAAGCCTTTGTTCCAGCACTGCATTTCGTCTCCCCAGCACCAGATTTGAACCCTGTCAACAATGTGCGAAGGGACAACACCAGTTCCCATTCGAGGTCAGAAAGAGCATAGCTCCTGAGACTGATACATCTGGAGCAATGGGCCACCAGAGGAAACACTCTTGCCAACAAGAAAATATCGCCCACCACAGTGTAGAGCTCTCTGCTCATTTGGTATTTAAGTGTCTTTAACTGGGTTGTCCGTGGAAAGAGGGATGATTATCTGTTGTAAGACAATTCTGATTTGCTATAATTGTATCCAAGTCTCTGGACTCTCAAGATATTAAAGAAGCACATCTCTCTGGGGAGACCTTAGGTGGTCTTCATCAGGTTGGAGATTTCAAGGGCAGTGAGATTTGTTTCACACATAATTGGCCAGACTGAGCGCAGGAATGTTTTCTGTACACCGAACAACACACACTAGTAGGTAACAGTATGTATTGAAGGGGGGAGCAAGATCAGCAAAATAAATGTTGTCAGGTTCGGTTTTATTTTTCAAAGACTCCATGTTGTACTGTTTGCGTAACAAGTCGTGTTGCAGTTGTCCTTGATTAATAGAAACATCCCTAAAAGACATCCAATGTTTCTATACATAGATTTATTGATACATTTACATTTCCTCTTCCTTAACTCTGAGGAGACAGTACTTCCTGTATTAGGCTCAGTCACTCCTCATCGTCCTTCCCTTGGCAGATATTCTAAACATCATCCCGGCAGCTGACCAGCTACTGCTAGCTAACTTTACATTACCATACATAATAACACAATGGCTTGTCATCATGAAGGACCAATTTTTAAATGCTGATATTACATGCTGATATTGAGATATACATGTTTGAATATATCCTGGTGAAACATGCTCAAATACAGTTTGAAGAATGTATTTTCTCATTTCAGTGGCAACCTCTTGATGGCAAATTTGTATGTTAATTCTATTGATATGTGCCTTGCTTCTTGCTAAAGCAAACAATGGCGGTGGGAATTGATTTAGTACTGGTATGAGTACTTAACTGTAGGTTAAAAGGCTACTATATTAAATGTTGTTATCAAACAGTTATCAAAATATATAAATATTGATAACTCTACCTAACAATCATTACGTGTCTCTTTTTGATTTGGCTCTCTTTAAACCTGCAAGTTTACTATGATATTGGAGTTTAATGGTACTTGATAGGGATATTCACAGAACTAACGAGCTATTAAAAGCATGTATTTGTTGTTAAAAAGGAAACGGTTATTGAAATACTGTATTTCTACTGGTACACTTTGTTGTTTTTGCCAACACCAGCATGTGCAAAACACCAGTGCTTACAGGACAGTTGCCTAAACCTAATCCGCTGGGCAAATAATGAAAGTGCATGAGGAAAAAGTACATAGAAAAGTATACATGTGTGTTAAGTATATATTTTTTGTCAAGCAACCTTTCAATCACTATTAAGATTTTTTGATCACCTGGCTATCAACTTACCTACTATATATTATCACTGTAATTTAGGAACAGTGGGACTGATACTGTGACCTGGAAAATGGAGGGAAAACAGTGTTCATGTACGCGCACGGCCCTAAGGGATTCGCCAGGGGATTCAATGTCCCAGAAATGTCACTTCACAGAGCACACAAAGCTAACTTACTAACAGTCCCACTTGCAACAATGGAGAGTAATTGTTCGCGTGTGTGTGTGTGACAACAACACAACCATTTTGTATGTGCGTAACACAGCGAAGAAACACAAAAATGCTTATTCGGGATAGACGGAATGAGTGGGCTGTGGACGACAACAGAACCTACAATGTGTGGATCTGCATGTTGGAGCTTTGCCTCACTGGCTGTTTGCTCCACAGAGTTTATCTCTTGGCCTCCTTCTGCTGTTGGATCAGAGCGCAGATGGCGGCCTGTACCCATTTGACCATGCTGGAGGACTCATCTCGGAGGGTCCCATATCCAGCCCACATGGCAGGGTGGCTGTTCTCTGTGGAGAACAGAACAGAACACCAATGGTGTGGTTCACACCTTCTATTTCCTACCCTGTCTCTCAAACAGGCTCACACTGACATCAGCTCTACAACACCCAGTGGAACAAATCTTCTAATTCACTTTCTTAGAATTCTCTCAGACAAAGAGGGAAAACACCTTAACAGGTACGCATGGTTGTCGACAGGTTTAAATCATGCAGAATGTTAGTTGATCATTTATTACGTAGAGGGTAGTGCAATGAACTCTTTGGGCTTCTGTTTCCTCACAGATGGAATTAGATTGGAAATCCTTATTAATGTCTTGATTAGAGCTAATTATGGCAGATTCTCTCTGTAATCCTGTTATTATGTGGCCAGGATGGAGATACATCAGCGGTTTACAATCGATGGATTTGTTAATCATAACCTAAATGAATTACCGAGAGTTACAAAGAAGGGGAAAAGGAGAGGAGAGGAAAAGAGAGGAGACATGAGGCATAACCAATCCTACCTAAGTGGGAAGGTTAGAGATTATGCAGAAAACATAGAGACTTCAGGGCACACTGGTAAGGTCGGATTTTAAAGAAGATTACGATTAGAGAGGATCGTGCTATTTGTGATTAAATAAGCAGGAGGTTCTTTTCTAATCTGGAAGATTGTTTTGTATAATTCCCTTGGCCTTTTCTCGTCTTTGCCTGGAAGTCACAAGCTCAAACGCATGATTATCTCAGCACTGGGGACAAATGGTGCCAAGCTGCACACCCCCTCTCCAACCACCTCTCAGAAGGGATTTGATTTTGACAACCTAGCTCTGGGCAAAGCAGGAGCTTGATCACAGTGTTGCCTTTGCGTTTAGCTAAATAAACAGCATCACAGCAAATCAGTACTGAACCACCGACGTATCTCAGAACATTTGTGAATGCTCCAGTACTTTAAAGTCCTGATCGACAGCATTTTGGAAAAATGTATAGCTCTGACAATGATGAAAACAACTAATGTAGATATGTAGATGAGAAGAGTAGGAAAGTTTGCTCTGACAACTGTAAGTTGCTCTGGATTCCATTGTCTGCTTAATGAATTAAACGTAAGTCCTATTAGTAATGAACCAACCATGCGATAGAGGGCACAGAAGCACCAATAAGAGGGAACGCTGCCCTACCAATAGGAGTTATTGATGCTATGATCACTAGGAGGACTCTTGTTGGGGCTCTACTCTATTGAGTGCCTTTCTACATCAACAGTACTACTGAATGTGTTGAGACAGTACATGGTTCATACAGCTGGCAGGCTCAGCTGGATTACAGCAAGCTCAACGAGGAGCCTCCTTTTATTAGCTTGCTGAATGAAGATTCCCTGCATCACCTACCTTCCACAAAGCAATCCCTCATATGCGTCTGCTGGAAAGAGGAGGTAGATGGGGGGACCACTAGGGTGAGTCCTACAGCTTTAAGAGGGATTGGAGACATGCAGTATTGAAAAGAGCAATCTCTGTGTTGTTAATTAAGTTGAGAAAACAGCAAGTCTATAGGGGATAATGAGGGGATGAGAAGGCTTATTGATTTGCATGCAATTATAACAGATTCATTAATTGGGTTTAAAGGCAGGAAGTACAACAGCTACACACAAGCAAGCAACAATGCACGCCCGTTCACGTACAGGCGTGCACGCACGCACTTACATCCACTTTAAATAACACTCCTCATTAAAATCCCAGTCATACGCCAAACGTCTGGGCAGTGAATGTTAATCTCGTATGGTTGTGCCAGCCTGGGGCTGAATTTGGACACATCCATTAGTGCTAAAAGCTCCAAGACAATGATGGCTACATTAGCAATGATGGCTGAAATGGGACATTGCTTCAGGTACAAGCTGTGCACACTAGCCTAGCATCTCATCAGGGAGCAGAGGGACACCAATCATGGTGTATAATCAGACAGTGGATTTTAAAGCAATCATTTTATGAAGTGCTTCCATGTCCTCAACGGTATTCCATTGGCCTGAACTAGAAAAAACTAATTACATGTGATGTGGTGTCTTTTTTTAAAGGCAGCAGAGTGAATAGTAAGGCCAGGTTAGATTGGAAACAACTAACACCGAGAGTGCTGTTGAACATGGGCATGATAAGATTAAAAGGGTGTTGGGAGAACTGTTGAGTAAATAAAAATACAGGATGTCAGGATGACTCTTAGCAGAGAACAATGAAGGAAAAATATGTCACTACTGCAAACGATGATCCAAGCAATTAAGGGTGGGGCTGATGGGAAACACTGAGAAAAATTAACCGTGATCCACTTGCGATTTGTGGCACAACAGGAAGCCACTAGCTTTGATTGTACAATATACACTACCATTGGAAATTAGACATTTCTTTGTTTTTGAAAAGGAAGCACATTTTTGTCTACTAAAATAACATCAGAAATACATTAAAGACATTGTGAAATGTAAAATAAAAAAATAACAAATTTAATAACAAATTTAACAAGCAATAAATCTGTACTTTTATAGACAAGTTGAGTATCTGGAGCATCAGCAATTGTGTGCTCGACTGCAGGCTCAAAACAGACAGAAACTAAGAACTTTCCGCTGATACTCGTCCATCTATTTTCATTCTGAGAAATGTGATTCCATGCAAGAAACCGCCAAGAAATCCCGTACAATGAGTACTCCCTTTACAGAACAGCACAAACTGTCTCTAACCAGAATAGAAATAGGAGTAGTGAACAACTGAGCAAGAGGACAAATACACTGCTCAAAAAAATTATGGGAACACGTAATCATCACAATATAACCATCAATTAAGCTTCAGAGATATCAATATATCCAGTTAGGAAGCGCGGGGCCAGTAACTTCTCCTTTGTGCGAGGAGGAACACTGCCAGAGCCCTACAAAATGACCTGTAGTGGGACCTGTGCTCACAGCCCAGCACCATGCAACTTGATTGGCATTTGCCAGAGAACACCAGAATTGGCATTTCCGCCATTGGCTCCCTGTTCTCTTCACAGATGAGAGCAGGTTCACACTGACCACATGTGACAGATGTGAAAGAGTCTGGAGACACCATAGTGACTGGTTTGGTGGGGGTTCAGTGATGGTCTGGGGGTTTGCACAGACCTCCATGTGCTAGCCAACGGAACCCTGACTGCTGTCAGGTACCAGGATGAAATCCTCAGACCTATCGTCAGACCTTATGCTGGTGCAGTGGGCCCTGAGTTCCTCCTGATGCAAGACAATGCCTGGCCTTATCTGGTCAGAGAGTGTAGGCAGTTCCTGGATGACGAAGGCACTGATGCCATTGACTGTCTCTCACGTTCCCCAGACTTGAATCCAATTGGGAACCTCTGGGAAGTTATGTCCAGGAGCAGTGAGCTCCTGGACAGTCTAATTGGCGCTAATACTGATGCCACCAATTAGCGCCAATTACTGTCCAGGAGCTCACTGATGCCCTGATCCAGATCTGGGAGGAGCTCTCTCAAGACACCATCTGCCATTTCATCAGGGGCATGCCCAGATGTTGTCAGGTGTGCATACAAGCACATGGGGACCACATGCACTACTAAGTCACATTATAAGCTGCTGTGACGAAATTCACAGAAGTTGGAGCAGCCTTGGATATGAATTGTTTACTTCAGATTTTCCATTTTTCATCCAGCCGTCAATCGGTTGGTGATTTTGGTTTCCACTGACCATTGTTATGTCATTTTGTTCACAGAAAGTTACACAGTAAAGATTTCAATGTTTAATATATTTTGTTCATCAAGTCCCAATGTGTGATTTAATTGTTTACTTAATTATTTTCGAGCAGTGTACATTAGTGTCTTGTCTGAGAAACAGATGCCTCACAGGTCTTCCACAGGCACCTTCATTAAACAGTATGTGCAAACACCAGTCTCAACATCAACAGTGAAGAAGTGACTCCCGGCCAATAAAAAGAAAACATTAAGATGGACAAAAGAACATAGAAACTGTACAGAGGAAGACTGATAAAAAGTTCAAGGTGAGAAAGAACACTCATGAGATGCAGACCAAATGAAAAGATGCTGGAGGAGTGCTTGAAGCCATCCGTCTAGTATGGTGGAGACAATGTGATGTTCTGTGGGTGCTGTGGTGCGGGTAAAGTGGAAGATTTGTACAGGGTAATAGGGATCTTGAAGCAGGAAGGCTATCACTCCATTTTGCAACGCCATGCCATAGTCTGGACGGTGCTTGATTGGAGACAATTTCCTTCCTTCAACAGGAAACTGACCCGAAGCACAGCTACAAACTATGCTACAACTATTTAGGAAATAAGCAGTGAGCTGGTATTCTGTCTATAATGAAGTGGCCAGCACAGTCATCGGATTTCAAACCTGTTGTTGTGGGAGCACCATATGGTACCATCAAGCCAATCCAACATGTGGGAAGTCTTCAGATTACCGTACCTCAAAAAATTGACAACTAGAACGCCAAAGGTCTACAAGGCTGTAATTGAGAATTCTTTGACAAAAGCAAAGTTTGAAGGACACAATTATTATTTCAATAAAAATCATTATTTCTGACTACGGCCACATTTATCATAAATAAATGTAAATGTTCAGGTAACCATTTGATCAATAAATCCAGACTTTAACATGATGCACAAGGTGGGTGGTGGGCCGTGACAGCAGGAGATGTCAGACAGAAACTACATCACCAAACCGACTAGGTGAACTTTGGACAAGGGCTGCTAGTAGTCTTGAGAAATGGTCTAGGGGCCCAGGTCCTCTTTAGATCTGTTAAAAGAAGCAGCCAGTGTTGAGAGGCTATTACTGGAGTAATATCGTCCAATTTCTTAGTTCTAGACAAGATTTTAGCAGTCGTATTTAGTACTAATCTCTTAGTAAAGTCCATTCAGAGTATCTTCCTGGAGAGAAGAGTATTGCATTAAATTAACCTTGAAGTAACAAAAGCGTGGATAAGCTTTTCTTCATATTTTTTGACAATGTCACGGATTTTGAATTTGATCAGGAGTTTATTCCAATTTTCTTCATTGAGACCAGCCCTAATGAAGACATGGCGAGAAACAGAAAAATAGAAATGAAAGAGAAATCAACAGACAGACAGTTGCCACCGGTTTCTAAAGATTCTCAGCAAGTACCAACATCACCTTTCGACTGGGCGAGCTCTTGTTCACAGCATCACACTCGCCCACAGCACTCCAACTGCCTGAACCCTCTTCCAAACAGCAGGCATTCCATTTTGGGCCACTGTGTGTGTGTGTGTGTGTGTGTGTGTGTGTGTGTGTGTGTGTGTGTGTGTGTGTGTGTGTGCGTGTGTGTGTATGGGGACAGAACATTTGGCTTGTCTGGTGACATCACTGGCCATTAAACTGGTTGACAGGCCTCGTAAGAAGCTATTTTCGTTTTCTTTGATATTGAAATAAAACCGACTGCAAATGGATGGGACTTGAAATTATAATAGCAAAGCGAAGCAAGCTAATTACACAATACCCAGAGGAGACACAGAACAA
>JACXGJ010011186.1:0-20330 GCA_016801105.1 Esox niger | reverse complement strand
CTGAATACTCATATAAAATACAAGCCTTCCTACTTCTCAATTGAAACATGCATCTTTCAATATACAGACAAATACAATTTTTTTTTACTCAAATTAAGCTATGGCTTGAATGTACTAGTAATAAAATATATACTTCTTATGGAGTTGATGAAGTTGAACAAGTATATTTGGTTTATCTAAAAGGTATACAACTGAAAAACAGTCTTTTGGGCTGACCTAAACCTCTAAAGGTGGTAAAGCAGGTTAATGTAAACAACAGACAACTACATATGATCGTTGGCTGAATTGTTAAGTAATCAACAAGTAAAGAGGTGATTATCACCTCCATTAACAAAAGGAAAAATGGATCTAAACTGATTGCTATTCAGTCAATTGGAATGTGGCCAATGGAATGTTACATGCCAGCAACATTTGCAAATACACAGTGCCTCTTGATTCTTTCGCAGATATTTACTCAGAAGACTTTTTTGAACATTTCCTACAATGCATTCACTGCGGCATATAAAATCGTTTTTTTTCTTTAAGGCAATATGTATTTTATATCCACTGAATTCCATTGTGGCCAATCGTATGGGCGGAGGAAAAGCCAGCAACAACTGCAAATACACAGTGCCCCTTGACTTTTTTGCATATTATCACAGTATAGACTCTCCTGAACATTCCCTACGATACATCTTTGCAATATACACTATGCAAAGTGATTATTTTTATATTATTATAATCGCGTTTTTTGGCGGACTTATATTCTGAAGGGAAAATCCTTAAACCGGAAGTCTTATTGTTGCTACAGAATCTCTAATGTTGCCTGCATGACGCTAATCTAACAGTTTCACTGGTGTTTTTTCTTTAGCATATTATCACAGTATAATCTTTCCTGAACATTCCCTACGATACATCTTTACAATATACACTATGCAAAGTGATTATTTTTATCTTATTAAAACGCGTTTTTTGGCGGACTTCTATTCTGAAGGGAAAATCCTTAAACCGGAAGTCTTATTGTTGCTACAGAATCTCTAATGTTGCCTGCATGAAGCTAATCTAACAGTTTCACTGGTATTTTTGCTGATTTCCAGTTCCAGTTTAATAACCTCTGCTCTACCACACAGCCAATGAGGGTAGATATATGGTTCAGAGCTGGTCTATGCTTTCCTGACAGACGCATACCTACAGAGGCTACAACACGTCAAAGTATGCTCTTGTGGGCCCCAGCATCTCAGTAATGATCTAGTATCCGGTCCCCCCACCTGTCCTTGTGACTTGATTTTGATTATAAAATAACTCCAAGATCAGCACAAATTGTATATTATCTGAACAATACTCCTTGATTATTTTAAATTGTATTGTGTTATTGAAGAACATTTGTTTATAGCTACTCGTTCCATATGCTGGGCACACATAGAACAGCCATCCCAAACTGCCCCATCCAAACAAACTAATGGAGATTGTCTAACATCTAAATGACTGCAGCAAACCCATGGTTAGCTACTGAATTTCTTCAACATTTGTCATGCTTGTAATTCATAGTTAACATTAGTTGCTCTCTGCAACGTTGGAGGCTTTCTAGAGGATGCTGGTATAACTGCGTTCCCACGGTTTGATTGACTAAACATTTGGGTAAGTGGACGTTATGGCCTAATTAAAAAAGCTTAATCATATACTTCTCCATTTTTTTCATATTTAAAATAACCTGATAACTTTTTATTTATTTTCATTTTTTTACAGTTGAGTAATTGAATAGATATTCTGATCATTAGGGATTTACAGTAGTGAGTGTATATATAAAGGAAAATTGTACTGTTACTCCATGGGAAGGGAACCCTGGGCACAACTCTTGTGTGGCATGAGTCATATTCCCTTAGTTCAGCTACTGAACACAGGACCACTAGTTTAAAAAAAATTGAGATTAGAGTGGATGTCATCTTCAAAAACCTTTGTATGTTTACATCTTTACTTGTAGTGCATACTTTTTGTCAGATTGAGATAAATTGTTAACAGTGTTATAAATGTGTGTCAAGATCTCATTTGCTTGTGCTTGTGGAGGAAAGATGCATGCCTGAGTATAGTGAGTTTTTACTCTTCACATCATGCTAATATAAAGGTTTAAGGTATATCTATGGATTTTCCATATCACTTGTACACTGAAGTACATTTTGTGAGTTATTGCATACACCAGTGTTCTCAAACTCTTGTCCTAAAAAGGAACTCTGGAGGATTTTACTTCTGTCCATCAACAACACACAATCAACAAATCAGAATTCAGGTAAAGTATTACCTGAATGAGTTATTGCTAACACGAATGAACCTGCACAGTATGTTGCTCTACCAACATTCAGAGTTGGGGACCCTTTCATAAACAACGTGGTTTATATCTGACATCGAGGTGTAAATGAATAATTGTTTATAAATACTTGTTTGTACTTTGTTTAAGTAGAGTTTGAATGTGTGAGTTGTTGGACTGAGAATTAAGAAACAATTCTAGATTCCAGCATGTGATAAAGACGCAGTGATTGTGGATGTCACACCTCTGAACTATTACTCGTTCAAAGCACTTGTCAGCCACAGCCACTCCCAGTGTCTTTGCCATAAAAACAAATTGCGTAATCATGGCACTGAAAAACAATCCCTTTTTAGTACTATACTAAGGTTTATTTGAATGGGTACACATTTGCAGCAGTAAATCCAATTATAGTATGCACTGCTGAGCCAAAACAAGACCACCTGCCTAATATGCTATTGGTAGTTCTGACCCACCAAGGCATGGACTATACAAGACCCCTGAAGATGTCCTGTGGTATCTGGCACTTATATATTAGAAGCAAATCCTTCCAGTCCTGTAAGTTGCCAGGTGGAGCCACTGTGGATTGGACTGTCCAACACATTCCACAGATAGGATTGAGATCTGGGGAACACAATGTCCCTTGATCCATTCACAAAGAATGTGTGCAGTGTATCATTTGTGCATTATCCTGCTGAAAGAGGCCACTGCCACCAGGGAATACCATTGCCATAAAGCGGTGTGGCTGGTCTAGAATGATGTTTAGGTTAATGCCGTGTGTCACATTAAAGTTGACATGAATACACGGACCCAGCCGAATGTTGCCAACCTAATGTTGCCCTGAGCATCGCACTCCCTCTACCACATTGATTCTTTCCACCATACATCCTGGTGGCATCACTTCCCCGGGTAAACGGCACACACATATATGGCCATGCATGTGACGTAAAAGAAAACGGGACTCATCAGACCAAACGCCCTTCCACTGCTTCAAGGTCCAGTTCTGACACCTTCATGCCCATTGTAGAGACTTTCATCTGTGGACATGGGTCCACATGGGCACTCCATCTACGCAGCAAGGTGTGATGCACTGTGTTGACACATTCCCCCAATATCAATCATTACAATTTTCTGTGACTTGTGCCACAGAAGACCTTCTGTTGATTTGGGTCAGACGGTATAGCCTTCACTGCCCTCGTGACCAACCCCATTTTGCTGGTTTGTGGTTTGTCCCTCCTTGGACTACTGTCGGAACACACCACTGCTGACTGGAAGCACCCCATGAGCCTTTTCGTTGCAGAGATTCTCTGACCCAGTCATCTAGCTATAACAATTTGCTTATGTCTATACTTCTGCCCATTTCTCTGCATCCAACAAGTTGACTAAGAGAACTGTCTGTTTGCTTACCATTTAATGCTAAGAGTGCCCAAATTTGTTATTCGCTTCACCTCTGAGAGGTCAATGTTTTTGCTCATCAGTGTACAGGTGAAAATAAATTAGAGGAGAATCTAGGTCAAGGAAGTGGTTGAGTGAAGCAGTTTTGATTGAGGATTGACTGGTGGAATAAATAGCTGTACCTCGTCTGTATCAGAACCACAGTTATAATGCAGCTTTAATGTCAGTAAACTAAATGTAATTATCTGGGAAGGGAAGCATGCAATATAGGCCTACAGGATGACACTTTAGGCTCTTTAAGTTGGATGGAAAGTTTGCTACACCATGACTCTTGCATGGGCGCAAAGTATTTACATGTGACATTTTCTGTCAGCGCTTAATTCTGGGTATAGTTTTTGAGAACAATGTTTTAGATCATTTGTGAATAATAATCTGCTTGTGTTTTAATGGTGTGAGAACCATTATTGAATTTGAAATTTAACTCTGGTGTGTCCTGTACCATGACTTGAATATGGCTAATAAACTAGTAAAAGCAATTTGAAGTCCGTTTTCTCAATATTTCTTTCATTGCAGGACAATTCACTACTTTGAAATTCATCACCAGAAATTCTATTTGTTCAGTTTCTCTCTTTATTCTTACAATATTTTCTTGTACTTTCACAGCTTTTAACTGGCGACTGTGCTGCTAGACTTTACCATATTTTTACAGGATTTTAAGTACGTAATTGTACTGTAAATAAACATGAATTCATGTCTGTCCTTTGTAAAGAATTCTAGCGGTGACTTGCCATCAACTAAGGTGTTTCATCCATGTTTTAATAGGACAATTCACTGTTTTTGCCATTCAATACCACTTCAAAATATAGTATAAAACTAAAGTCTGTAACAATACAGTCCTAAATTCTGATATTTGACAGTTTAAGGACATTCATTTACAGTAAATAAACGTGAATGGCAAATTTCTCTATTTTAGCAATGATGATTACAGTCCATTTGTTGCCAAATATTTTTTATTATTGATGTAATCAAATAGGAATGCTAATAAACTAAATCAGTGTTTCTCAAAAGGGTTTCCTTTGAAACCCTAATATAATGATAATTCAGACAAAACTGCATATTTTATATTACGGCTTGTATTGCAAATTACATTTTGCATTTTTTTTTATTGACAGATTATTTTTTATATATAATTGAGCCCCAATGCACTTTTCATCTCATATCTGGACTACTGCAACTAACCAAGAATGCCACTGTTCTAAACCTTCCCAATCTTGCCATGTCACCCAGCTTCTCTGCTCACTCCAGTAGCTTTCAGTAGAAGCCTCCATTCAAAACAAGACGAGAACAGGTTGCTTGAATACTGACCTGCAAAAGTAATGGCCCTCCCTAACGTTAGGCAATGCCCAAAACCTACATCCCTACCAGAGCTTTTCTTCCAACCATCTCTATATTCTTTTACGGTCCTATAAAGTAGGCACTAAGCTCAAAAAACAGACAGCCACGCTAATATCTTTGGGAAGCAAGGAAAGAACTAAACAGATTGTATCATATGAAGTATCCCAGGAGGACAAAGTTTGATTTATCATTGGTAGTCTTACCAGGTCCTCGATGAATTCCTTGACTGCTGCCACCACCAAAATAAAAAGCAGAGGAACCAGCGTTGTCCAGCGACCCGTTGGCGACACATCCGGAATTTGCTGAAGGTAAAAGAAAAACAGTCTAGATGAGCAGGAAATGAACACCTTAACACGTAACATGCACACAAAATGGCATCCAATTCTGTTTATAGTGCACTATCTTTGGCCAGTGCTCACACACTACAAATATGATTCAAATTCCAGCTCTTACAGGAGTTTCTATCCATCAGCTGTTTAGAACAAGCCAGGATATAGCTCCCATGGTCTGTGCTCGTATTGGCACATGCATATAGCAATGAAGATTCATGGGTCAAAATGTTGTCTTTGAATTTAACATTGGGAACAGGCCATAACAGTGGGGGGTAGGCTATGAGACCATTAACCATTGCAGGGACACGAGTGGCGCTACTCAACTAGTGCATTTATCCAGAACTAGTAAGTGTTTTGGAGAACCATGTATAATTTGAGATGCAGTTAATGTTCTGGAAAATGAACAAGTGAGGGCTTGATGACATGCTGTGAGTATTCATAGATTCACAGGCTCTTGAAAGGAAGACATGGCGAGCACAGAAGGAGAAATATGTGTGTATCTCTAGTATGTCACGTCAGCCCTACTCCAGAAAGCAGCTTGTAAACAACACAAAAACACAAAATACTGTATAAAGTGATTAATAAAAGATGGTATGGTTAAACAATTTAAACAATTTGAGATGAGCAAACCTCAAATCTGATTTAAAAATTAAAAAACGGAATTGAAATCAATAAATCATGTCTTCAGCATGTTGTTAGGAAAGTTTTATTCAACTTTATTGTCGTAACAAGGTAATAAAGATTCACTCTACACCTGCTTTTCAAAGTACCCCTTCTAAGTTTGTGGGTTCAGGCTAAAACATCCTCTAAGCACTCATTAACACTGTAAGTCAGCAGAAACACCTTACCTGAATCCACTGACATAATTGGCTTGTTGGAGCTTTCAAAACACCTTGGCGTTTTGAGATTATCACACAAGTTCGGTTAGTATAAGCCAAATCACAATTAAAAAGGGTCTCCAATATTTTTGTTAAACTTTTGCTTTTTCTCTGACAATTGCGCTTAAGAACCAAAATGGGTTTAAGAAAACGTTGGACTACCTCAACATAATGCACTACGTTAGCGTAATTGTTTTCCCTAAGCTGTGCCACTGAGGCATTGGTTCCACTGTGTGACCTCATTGGACATGGCTCGGCCAGTCCTCATAATCAGTTGTTTTTTGCCAAGTGCAGTATTTTTCCTACAGTATTATTTTCCAGCTACTGAAAATAATATTCTGTCAAACCATGTTGATAGGCATTGGACTATTAACACATCAATGTACTTCAGACAATTTGCATGTTAAGTTGGTCAGTGTTGAATTATTCCATATTGCCCAGAACATAAAGTACTGGTTTGTAAGTTATGATCCCCTTCATTCACATCAACCCTCAAAACACTTGGTACTGACCAAAGAACAGGTACCGCACTCCCAACTAGGGCTAGAGTATAATCCAATAAAACTCACAATCAAGTTTTTTATTGTTGAATAATTCTATAATTAAAAACTTGCAATGGTTGATATTGAGAATTTGACTAAGAATTAATCTGAATAGGAAAGGATTTTTTATTTTTATATTTAGTTATAATGCTGCAAAACAGTGTTATTTTAACTGCACTATTCCAATTAATAGTTCATGGCCTAGATAATACAATCATTAAAAGTTGTACAAATCAAAACCCGTTTTCTTTCTTGATTTCTTGTAATTAACTTTACACCTAAACAGTAAATAAACAAGAAACCAGGCAAGCCTACTTCAGCCAGTCCGCAATATAAGGTACTCTCGAGATTTGAACCCGGCTTGCCCACATGGAAGGCTATGTTGTTAACCACTACACCACAGAGCTGTACATTTGACACCTGTCAGTATACCCTCTTGTCTATACTGACATCGGGCATCTGTATATCCTGAACGTTTTAATAGTTCCACTGGACGTTTTAATAGTTAATTGGCCGTTCATGAATGTCATTGATACAGTTAAAGTTACAAAAGTTTCTTACTAAGTTTACATCCACCACAAATGGTGTCTATGTTAGCCAGTAATAAACTTTACCAGTATCTACTAACTGGAATAGGCAAGAACTGAGCAATTGCTAGCGAGTCTGCCAAAGCAATTTAACTTCATGGCATAAGAACTTATTTTGTTCTTTCATGGCAAAACAACATACTTTTTTCTTTCATTTGTGAATGACATTTATACAGTAACAATCAATAAAGGCGACAATAACTAACTTTTTCAACAAGTGAAAAGACGCAAGAATCGTGGAATCTACCAGAAATAATTAATAAATGTCGTTGCTCTCAAAAGATTAGAACTTAAGCCCTACACATGAAAGGCACCATCTGTAACCACTGCACCAAGGCATTATGTTCTAGCAGTTGCTAGACTCCATTGAGGATTGTGTTAAACAGCCTAACGTTTCTTATTAAGTTCATGTCCACCATAGCTTCTATGAATTGTAATGCTTTTGACACTGGCCGTTTTCATAGCTTATTAGCCATGCTTACTAGTATCTACCAACTTCCTAAAAATAATCATAAGAATTGAGCAATTGCTAGTGAGACTGAAGATGAACCTTTCCATGCAAGAAACAGCTGCGATATAACCATATACGGTTTCAGTTGAGGCTTACTATAATGTAGATACTAACGGTTTAAGCCAGCAAAGTGTTCGTCTATATGGAATAATTCATAACCGCGTACATCACTTCACCTGCGAGGAGATACAAACTCAGGACCTATAGTTCACAAGTCCGCTTCTCTAACCACTATGCTATTTAATAAGGGGTAGTCAGTCAGTCAGCAAGAGACATTTGCTCTTCTTTGCCGGCTCTGCTTACGCAGTCTGACATCTTTTTTTTAATGTATAATTTAAGATTATAAAAGACAAAATAAACACAGTTAGGGCCAGAAATATTTGGACAACATTTTTATAAATATGGCACTGCACGCCGTGAGGGACATTTCTCTTACTGATCTATTCTTCTTACCAAAGCTTTGAGTCCCTTGAACAAAGAAGAATAGGAGTGTGGGAATGGGGGATCTGGAATTTGTCTAGGGGCATCATTGACTGGTATCGGCAGATTATAGGGTTACTCATTGATATGTACATCTGTATAACTCTTTATGGCATCTATTGTCTGTCTGGATGCTGTAAGCCCTAACAGAGTTGAAGAGATTACCCATGTGGAGAAGGACAGCATGCCCTTTGTGTCAGGCCTAGGTTGTAATAGAACAAAGGGAACGTATTCTATTGAGTTAGCACAGATGCGCAGCATCGAACCGCACCCCTTTTTTTCTGTCTTTAAGTACTGCTGACTGTTCAGTAGAGATTATTCACTGTTACTTTGTAACCTGTGTACTCTCTCCTTGCAAGAATAAACTGTTCATTGTGCAAATGAGTTTTTCTCTGTCTTACCTGCCATTTTCATAGATAAGTATCTGTTTGGACTTTAATAAATTGCCATCACAACGACACCAAAATTGATTTAAAATAAAACAATCGAGATGCAATTGAAGTTCAGACTTTCCACTTTAATTCAAGGGGTTGAAGAAAAATATATGCAGGGCTCAACTTTAGATTGTTTTTTACTGTCCCTTCTTCCAAAAGTTGTAATTTATCAGTGTTACAAAATAGAACCAAATACTTTTGTTACTTAATATGATAAATCATATATGAAATGCATTCTGGATATATTTATTTCATAACATTTCTAATTATAAAAATGAATAAAAAGATAAGTAAAAAACAGCATTTGACTTACAAACAACTAACTCATTCACCCCAGGGAACAAGGCAACCAACTGGACTGTCAGTTAATAGGTATGCGGTTGTTATATCATGCAATCACCCAATGGGAATTTAAATTCCTGATACAACAAAGGGCCCTGAGAGAAAGTAGGCTTGAGAAACTTAACACAACACAGATGTACTGACTGACTCTGAGCAAAGGAGTATAGATAGGACGTGTTGCCTGACACTGATGGGCCCCAAACATCCTGTCCATACCTCCTGCTAGGAGTTGCTCATATGTGACTGTCACAGGCTTGATGGACAGGACCATTGACCATATGCTGGAACATACCATACAAGGGTCATTTGTCTGTGTAATGGCTGGTTTTGACCATTGGCCGCCTCCCTTGTATTCTGGTGTAAGTATTGTGTTCTTTCTGTATTCATTGGAGAGAGAGAGATAAATGAAAGAACTATGGACTGTTAACATCGACGTCTCATGCTGCATAAGGAGGGTTCTCCCCTGACTTTCCAGTTGCATAACTTTTGTTCATGGATATCACATGTAACAGAAAATAACAGATGGTGCCGTGACCAGGATAGATGATTGATTGACGAATCCAATCACTCTAAACGAACAAGTCAGTAAATCAGCATGGGAATTCAGATGAACACATTTGGAACAAAAAGAAACAGCTAGGAATTTTGCTTTTTGGGTAATGGAAACCTGTGGTGAGGACACACAAGACTTATGTTGACACTGAAAGATAATGTTTTCTAAGCCTTAGTCCAAAAACACAAGAGAAGATACAAAATCTTCCCTGTTGTGATAGAAATGCATTAGACCTTTTAGGCAACAATTACAGGTTAAACCTTCCTAGTGTTATCAGGAAGTCATTGATAGACGAGTATCAAGGGACACGTATATAATATTTGTACAACTGAAGTTAAAGAAAAAAACAACATGGTAGAGGGACTGCAGCCCTGACGTTGTAATTCAAAATGGCAAAATCATTGGCTGATGAAATCAAAAAGAGCTTGAAAATTGAAGACTGTCGTCAAGAGATAATTCAAAAATATGCCATTGATCCAGAAGATGAATTTTTGAGTTTTTTTGATATACAGAAAATATGGAAAGAAATTCAAAGAATGTCTGATGAATTACCAAAAACACATGTTATCAGAAATAAAGAAATGGAATGATAAATTCCTCAAAGAAGATGTTTGAAAGAGAATGTTTTTGGGCGTCGGTTGAACAAAAGGCTGGTTTGGACAAGTTGAAAAAAGGACTTGAAAAGTTGAAAAAGGAACTGGAAAACTTGAAAGCAGGAAAAACATCTTAAGACACTCAAAGGCCATTGGTAAAGAAACCAGGATCATGTCACTTTTGTAAAATCCCTGGCCATTGGCAGAATGAATGTTCGCAAGAAGAACCAAAGGAAAAAGACAGGAGGCACAGACAGTTGGAACATGAGACATTCTGCCAACATTCCGAGCAGCAGCATGGAAATGTTTGGAATTCAGGAATCAAAGTACTGGTACAGATGTGAGCTTATATAATCATTGATTAAGAGATTTAATTTGTTTCCAAAAATGTATCGTACCTAAATATTGAGTAGAGCTGGAACTTATCAAGGAAATCTGATCACTTCCCTTGATAATGACCACGCTTATTCAAGTGAATATTAATTTGAAAGCATTTTGATGCTTAAACATGTTTTAATAGGTATTCAAGGAAAGCCTGTTTGTTGTGCTTAAATCAAACATATTTATTGTGTTGATGATAATGTTTAAAATCGTTAGGCCTCAATGGCCTAACAATAATTTGGGTAGGCTTTAACAGGCCCACCGCATAGTAACATCTGCATTTCACTAGCACACGTGGGTACATCTAACCCTAGTGATGAATTAGAAATTGGGACATTTATGATTTTCTAATCTGGTAATATAGTCTCATGCTTTTTCTTACAAAAGGTATGAATATTGTGTATTCTCTCTCCTTATATATTGTATAAGTTGTAGAATGAAGAATCCACATGGTAGTAATTAAGGAGACACACTGTATCCCCTGAGGACTGAATAGTTTCCACCAAGTTGGCATGTGTGTTCTCACTCTTTCTATGCCTCGACACAGGATGACTGATAAGAGAGAAACAATACACAGAGGATAATTACTTTTTAAATTAGGTAAAACACATGGCTTACCATGTACACTGAATTTGGATCAAATATGTCACAATTTGGTTGTAGACAAAAGATTGAGATTACAGTGTCATGTAAAATTATGAAAAAAGAGAGAAAAACTGCCAAACTCAAGTTTATTACCCGTAAAATGTGACGTTTTATCTTAAATGCTGAATCGAGTTTGGTTAAATAATATAGTTTATTTTTGTTTGCACTACCAATGATAACTGGGATAATACTTGTTTTAAAACAGACACCTGATACTTGTTAATGGAGTTTAAATTCTAAGATGGTAAATTGACTAATGAATAAATAGGGTATTGATGTTAATAGTGCTTAAGGCCTACATTGAGTGCCCTTTGGATCACTAATAGTACCTTGATTCTGGTGACGTCATACATCTGTCTTTCTGTCTCCATTGCCATTCTTAAGAGTTTTCTTAATTTCCACCCTAATGTTAAGTTGCTGTGTAGATAATGATAAGCCCATTTTTACAAACAGCTAAAAATATTAGATGAGTTGGACACTAAATCTAAATCTTCAGTTAACGAATGATGTTGGTTAAATTGAAAGGATAGTCTAAGGACCATGTCAGATTTTTTATGTGTGGGAATAAAAATGTCATATACTTTCAACAAAACATTTGGCCTTAATGGCCTGACTACAGAGGGTAAATTCCTGAGCTCCAGGAAGGGGGCTGACCCCAAGGATGACCCCCCGCAAACCTCTCACATTGATTAATGATAGCCTATTACTTAGGGTTAAAATTTAATGTTCAGACTGGTCTCAACTGAGGTAATTTCACCAACACAAGCATATTCAGTTTTGGGATAATCAAACATTAAGTAAAAGCTAAATATATTTTCCTCTCAATAGCTTTAATGTTGAAATGTATGGTTTTGAAAGCAATTTTAGTGATGGTAGAGACCAAAAATGTATCCCCATTGTTGATGATAGTCATTTTTGTAAATAGAACTACAGACGTGGTCAAAGAAGATTTATAAAAGCTTAGGTTTTGGCTGACACGATTTGGAATAGAAGTTGGAGAATTTTACTTAAATGTAGAAGGTTAATCAATACATTGTTTTTGTCACAAGGTAGTTTGGTTGTTGCCTGTACAATTTTGGTGCTATGGATATGCTAATATAATCACCCTGGTGGTTGCAGTTGGTATACCACTGGAATAGGGATGGAGGTTTTCTCTCCTACAATTTGGTTGTGCAACTTATCCCCTAGTAGGCAAACCAATTTAGTTAGGCATATGCCAAGACACTGCAGGAACTTATAAATGCATGATAGAATTTGAGAGCTGTTAAGCTCTGTAAGACAAATTTGTTAATAGATTATATGGTTTATAATTCCTTCGCACAAGCGACTGTGTTGCACATTGATGTCTTTGATGATGTTAGTAAATGTTCATGTTCTTTAACATGTTAACTTTGGTTTTAATGAATATACAGGATGCAACTCCATATCGAATAGATTCCAGATCCATCCCTATTACCAATTCTCTATTTCTCATATCCGTCCCAAAATGATGGCCAGTGCGGGTTCAGGATGGCGCCTCCAGTTGCCGTATTCGCCGTGATTCTGCTTTCACTCATGGTGTCACTTTCCATTGACTTAATGAAGTGAAAGCAGGGGGGATTTATGATATGATAACTGATTATGATTGGAAAGAGTTGAGCTTAAGGTTCAAAGCAAATCAAATTGGTACTTAGGAGTTGCATGAAAATGTCATTTTCTATGTTTGCATGGTTATAACAGAGCATAGGCATCTGTTATGTTTTACATTTTACATCTACAGTATGTTATAATTGGTTCATTTGGAAACTGTTTTTTTGACGTAAGGTCTTACATTTTAATGGTGGAATAGCATAGATGTAACATTTTTTAAATTTGGCTAAGCAAAGTCAAGTCTGATCAGACAATGGAATCTCATTCCACTGCCATGTGCTATCGAGCACAAACGTAGCACATTGAATGAAACATCAAACAACCCAGTTCTGAATGGGAAAGGAAATTTGACAAACTTTTATGGAAACTTGTCTAAGTAAGGTGTACACTTCACTCTAATGATAGAACTTCTGAGATCCACAAGATTTCAGGACTGATCTACTGTCTTCATTTTTGGGAGTTGACGGAACCATGCCCAGAGGATGAAAGTCCGATGGACTGTTGAACCTCACTAATCGTTGTTTTGCAGTTATACTTTCAACAGACCGGGACATCACAACCCCTTTTCTGATGATACATCACGTCACTGCCTGGATACAGACAACTGAGTGTGAGTACCAGCAACATGTTCAAGAAGGATTTCTACAACTGCAACGGTCGAATCAGTTCCAAATCGTCCTGAACACTCACATGGCAGAACGATGCCAGGGTCAGACCACTTGGTTTCACACTTGATTTCTAGATGAATCATTAACAGCGAGATGAGAGGAGAATCCATCTGAAGGACTCCACGTGCTACGGGTCATAGTAACACGGGACAGTTGACTGGACAGGTCACATGGTTCCATCACAGTGGAAGACACTGTTGTGGTGTTAATCTTGAATTAGTGAAGTGTCGGAACTCACTGTTCCTTTACACACCTACACTGACTTGTTAAGACAACCAGGCAATTTGCAGTGTCCACATCACACTGACTGCAATAACTGATATTGGAACTTTACATCACTGATACAAAACAGAGAAGACTATAGACTACAGGACATTTAATGGGAATCTAGCTTCATTCCTAACAATCAATAGTTTTCCTAAATTGAATAGCATTGTGATCTTGTATGTATGTTCATTCCTCACAAGACATGTAGAGAACTGCATATGATCACTACCTTAACACTGGTCATTGACACTTAATTTTTGGGGAAGTTGCTAAAAAGTCATAATTACAATTACAATTGCTATCCTGTAATGTTTAATTATTTTGGTAAAATATATCATTATAATAATATATTTTGGTAAACAGCCAAAATAGCAAAACTTGTGTCTGTGTCCAATTATTTCCGGGCTAACTGTATATCTTGAATATATCCTGATAAGTTTACAGACCTCTACATGATAGGCTAATCAACCTCTACGGGGAACAGGTGTACACATAAAATGTCACAAACATATCCAAATCATAATATTATGAACATTGCTTTTGCTTTCAAATAACAATTTGTCTTGTTGTTAAATATCATTTGAATATTGATTATGAATTCAAAAGTCATAATAATTAACACATCCAATCCAAAGCAATGGTGTAAAAAACGCTGTACAGTCACCGAAGTTCTGGAGAGCATCTTAAAAAATCCTGGCTCCAATGCCCACATGAGAAGATTCTGACAATATCTGTGTCAATATCACATATGGCTATGATGCTTCTCTGTGACAGCCAATGCATATTTCATCAAGTGATGTATGCAATAATGCGTTGAGCTGAAGCCAGTCGTCAACACTCATTTCTTTTAGGCAGGGGCACTCCTGCTCTGCATGCATTATTCAGCATTGTGTGTGTGTGTGTGTGTGTGTGTGTATTAAGGGAGTGAATATAAGGGTGAACTTATCAATAGATGTCAAGACCAATATAATAAACATTTCCATCTTACCTGTAGTAGAGCAATGAAGAGGAAGAAAGAGTTGGCAGCCCTTCTGAACTGAGAGTAGAGGAACCGAGGCAGGAAGGTAAGGACATTATATTTTGCAGTGCTGCAGGGGGAAAAAAATTTAACATTAAAGAAAGAGGGAGACAGACACACAGTGACAGATTAGATGAAATAGAAAGGGCCAGGGAGAGAGATACAGAAAACAAATGCAAAATAATTTTAAGTTGTATTAATAATTTGTACAATACCCTCAGACATCCTGTTACACCAGTATTTCAACAACAACAAAAAAAAAAGTTACTTTTTAACTGTAACTTGAACATATAGCTCCAGAAAGAATTAAAGAGACCACTGCACCTTTTTCTTTTACTTCCAAAAAAGTTGAAAAGGAAAATATTTTGTGAAGAACTGAATTGTTCAGTTTGGAAACGTCTCTTAATTTTAACTTTCCTGTTCCTCACTCAAAATCTGCATTTTCAACTTTTTTGAAAAGGAAAGAAAAAGGTGCAGTGGTCACTTAATTTTTTCCCAAGCTGTATTTTGGTAAATAGCCAAAATAACTAAACGTTTGTCAGTGTCCAGTTATTTCTGGACCTAACTGTATATTACAACGTGGAATTTTTTTTCACTCACTGTACCTAACGTTATGTCAGGAGACATAGCTGCACAAAACAAAACAACAACTAATTAGCTCCAGTACAATATGTAAATGCACCAATGTCCTGTAAGTTTAGCAAGTATGAAAAGATTACTGTAGCAAATAGGGGTTTAACGGTACACAAAATTCACAGTTAGGTACGTTTTCAGTACAGTGGAAAAATACACACCAAACATAATATGTATTAAAGATGTTGTCTGTAAAAAACAATTACAAACAATTTTCAAAGTCAGAAAGCGGTTCCGCACCAATGCCCAATAGAGAATGAAGTTCTGAATAACAATACGAAAATTAGACTTGTCCTGTTCCTAAAAAAGCACAAACTCAGAGTTTGACATTATTCTTAGCCTTGCTAATGTTAGCTTAGGGGTCCTGGGTGTTAGCTACAGTGAGCTAGTCTAAGGATTATTTTGCTTTTTTGCAATTTTCACAGTGGTTGACAAAGAAATTGGCAGTTTGTCATACTGGTCTCAGGCTGCAATTATAGTTTCTTACAGTACGTGAGCTTCACTTGCGTACTAATGCAATATACACTGATCAGCCATAATGTTATGACCACCTGCCTAATACTGAGTAGGTCCCACCGTTTGCCGCCAAAACAGCTCTGACTTGGCATGAACTCCACTAGACCTCTGGTGTGCTGTGGTACTTGGCACCAAGACATCAGCAGCAGATCCTTTAAGTCCTGTAAGTTATGAGGTGGGGCATCCATGGATCGGACTTGTTTGTCCAGCACATCCCACAAATGCTTGATTGGATTGAGATCTGGGGAATTTGGAGGCCAAGTCAACATCTTGGTCATAATATTTTGCTGATTGGTGTATAGACTGCATGCACAATTATGAGACAAATCGTATATCTCAAGACACAGTGGGGAAAACAAGTATTTGATATACTGCTGATTTTGCAGGTTTTCCTACATACAAAACATGTGGAGGTCTGTTATTTTTATAATAGGTACACTTCAACTGTGAGGGACATAATCTAAAACAAAAATCCAGAAAATCACATTGTATGATTTTTTAATTATTAATTTGCATTTTATTGCATGACAAGTATTTGATACATCAGAAAAGCAGAACATAATATTTGGCACAGAAACCTATGTTTGCAATTACAGAGATCATACGTGTCCTGTAGTTCTTGACCAGGTTTTCACACACTGAAACAGGGATTTTGTCCCACTCCTTCATACAGACCTTCTCCAGATCCTTCAGGTTTCGGGCTGTTGCTCGGCAATACGGACTTTCAGCTCCCTCCAAAGATTTTCTATTGGGCTCAAGTCTGGAGACTGGCTAGGCCACTCCAGGACCTTGAGATGCATCTTATGGAGCCACTTCTTAGTTGCCCTGGCGTTGTGTTTCGGGTCTTCAATGCTCTTACTGAGGGAAGGAAGTTGTTGGCCAAGATCTCGCAATACATGGCCCCATCCATCCTCCCCTCAATACGGTGCAGTTGTCCTGTCCCCTTTGCAGAAAAGTATCCCCAAAGAATGATGTTTCCACCTCCATGTGTGGGGGATTTTCCTATAAAATGCACAAATAACCTTATACTTTTGAAAATATTAATGTGCAATGCATAATCACGTAGGTTTATTATAAACATAATAATGTGGAATCCACAGTCACAGGAAATGACTTCTGGGATAGGACGAATTACACATACAGACAATGTCTATGTTCATCAGAATATATGTGCCTTATGCTGAGAGATAGTCATGAGCAGGCAATGAGCCCAGAGAGGGGCGTTTCTAAAGTTTACTGCCTTTGTATCCACGAGTGTGGCCCATGAGATGGTCATAAAACGTACTATGTGATAAGAGATGACCTGAGTGTGGCCCATGAGCTGGTCATAAAGCGTACTCTGTGATAAGAGATGACCTGAGTGTGGCCCATGAGCTTAACGTAACACTTACTTAGTGGACCATGATGACGGGAGATTGACCGTCATCATGAACTTCTTCCATTTTCAAATAGTTGGGCCAACAGTTGTTGCCTTCTCACCAAGCTGCTTGCCTATTGTCCTGTAGTCCATCCCTGCCTTGTGCAGGTCTACAATTTTATCCCTGATATCCTTACACATCTCTCTGGTCTTGGCCATTGTGGAGAGGTTGGAGTCTGTTTGATTGAGTGTGTGGACAGATGTCTTTTATACAGGTAACGAGTTCAAACAGTTGCAGATAATACAGGTAATGAGTGGAGAACAGGAGGGCTTCTTAAAGAAAAACTAACAGGTCTGTGAGAGCCGGAATTCTTACTGGTTGGTAGGTGATCAAATACTTATGTCATGCAATAAAATGCAAAATATATATTTAAAAATCATCCAATGCGATTTTCTGGATTGTTGTTTTAGATTCCATCTCTCACAGTTGCAGTGGTTACGGACCTCTACATGCTTTGTAAGTAGGAAAACCTGCAAAAAAACCTTATTATTATCTTTTGGAAGTATATAGAACCTTAATTTGGAAAACGTTTCTACAATTTTACTACATTGACGGACATCCTTACTAACTGATTAGCAGTCTAGTAAGGACGAAAACATTTCCCCTATGGAACTCCAATTTCCACCCATTAATTTCCTATGGCCAGGAGAGAAATGCTAGTTTTCAGAGGCAAATATCCTAAAATATATATTTTCAGTTTTTTTTAAATGTTGGACATCATTTTAGCCAGGAGAATCTCCCCGTTTAAATAAGGTATGACAGTCTAGCAGGTTTTCATGTCATCACATATTAGCCAATAAAAGGTTATCCTCTTTGGAAATCTAAACTCCGCCACATATTTCATATAGAGGGGTATGTCAGTCTTCAGAGGGAAATTATAATATATTTTTTTAAGTGGGCCATTTTAAATCAGGGGAATCTCAGATTTATTTTATAAGATGACAGTCCAGGTGGCTTTCATGTCAACAAACGCTATACTATAGTCAGAATATATATATTTTTTTATACTTCCATGTAATGCAGGTTTAAGCACAAATGATACCATAAAAGACTAGATGTTCACTTCCTATATCAGCTGTTATTTTTCCAGTTTCGTCATGAAATAAACGTACAATAATAAAATTAAAGACACCCGTTTTGGTCTCATTTTGAGGAAATTGAATATTAAGCTTTATTCAGGTAAGAAGAGGCTCAAAAAAGGTTTGATTCAATTTACTTGCTATGGGTTCACGCTACTGTTTCAGCTCAGCCAGCATTCTTTGGCTGTTTTATAGGCGTGATGCGCCTACTAGTAGTGAAGCGCTTTCACTCCTAAGCTGTAGCCCCAGCAGATATACAAACGGTACAGCCGGAGCATAGGGCTATAAAATATTGTTTGGATAAAGGGCAGGGGAATTAAATTAAATTTCTAGGCCTAACACTGTTTTGTAATGTTTTGTTACTTCTGCGAGAACCAGGCAATAGTATGACTGTCGAAGTAGACCACATCAGCAGTCAGGACGCCCCTCTACAGTAACTCCCCGTTAATAAACCGCACTAATAAATGTATAGATTTTGGTGTATACAAATCAAAACACAAACAAAATGTTTCAGAAATATGTGTACAAGCCACTGTTTATAAACAGGAAATTATTATATATCAGTCAAACAGTGTGAAACACTTGATTTAAATGTGGTTCCCAACAAGGGGGCTATTATGACCACTAGGGGTACTTAGGAAGACTCATGAGGCCATGGGGTTAATTATGAAATTACTTTGGCAGACGACACACAAACCTCTACTATGGTTTGTGTGTGTTTCTTACAGACCTCGGACATTTAAAAAAAATGTAACATCACAGAATTTCAAAATAATACAAGAGATTTGAAATACAATTTATTTTATATGGCCATGTACATTGGGGCAAAAAAGTATAATCTCCCTCGATCCGGGGCTCCACGCAAGATCTCACCCCGTGGGGTCAAAATGATCACAAGAACGGTGAGCAAAAATCCCAGAACCACGCGAGGGGACCTAGTGAATGACCTGCAGAGAGCTGGAACCAAAGTAACAAAGGCTACCATCAGTAACACACTACGCCGCCACGGACTCAAATCCTGCAGTGCCAGACATGTCCCCCTGCTTAAGCCAGTACATGTCCAGGCCCGTCTGAGGTTTGCTAGAGAGCATTTGGATGATCCAGAAGAGGATTGGGAGAATGTCGTATGGTCAGATGAAACCAAAATAGAACTTTTTGGTAAAAACTCAACTCATCGTGTTTGGAGGAGAAAGAATGCTGAGTTGCTCCAAAGAACATCATACGTGCTGTGGAGCATGGGGGTGGAAACAACATGCTTTGGGGCTGTTTTTCTGCAAATGGACCAGGACGACTGATATGTGTAAAGAAAAGAATGAATGGGGCCATGTATCGGGAGATTTTGAGTGAAAACCTTCCATCAGAAAGGGCATTGAAGATGAAACGTGTCTGGGTCTTTCAGCATGACAATGATCCCAAACACACCGCCCGGGCAACGAAGGAGTGGCTTCGTAAGAAGCATTTCAAGGTCCTGGAGTAGCCTAGCCAGTCACCAGAACTCAAGCCCATAGAAAATCTTTGGAGGGAGTTGAAAGTCTGTGTTGCCCAGCAACAGCCCCAAAACATCACTGCTCTAGAGGAGATCTGCATGGAGGAATGGGCCAAAATACCAGCAACAGTGTGTGAAAACCTTGTGAAGACTTACAGAAAACGTTTGACCTCTGTCATTGCCAACAAAGGGTATATAACAAAGTATTGAGATTAACTTTTGTTATTGACCAAATACTTATTTTCCACCATAATTTACCAATAAATTCAT
>JACXGJ010011185.1:0-20334 GCA_016801105.1 Esox niger | reverse complement strand
GTGTGTAGTGTTGACCTGACAGGGTGTGTAGTGTTGACCTGACAGGGTGTGTAGTGTTGACCAGACAGGGTGTGTAGTGTTGACCAGACAGGGTGTGTAGTGTTGACCAGACAGGGTGTAGTGCAGTCAGGATGAGTAGCGTGGGTTAGTTTAGTTTAACACAAAGGGAATGGGACACCCAGACTCAGGACTGAAAACACAGCCGGAACAGATCCCGCTGATGCAGCATGTCAGAATCCCAAGAGTAGTGGGAATTCTGGCTCGGAATGTCTTTTACCATCGTGGGAAAAATGTCTTACAATGTAAATAATAATGTAACTGACTGAGTCCAGAGTCCTTTCCCTCACTACACTAGCTGCCTCCTGAAACATTTATCATATGTAAAAAGTAATGTAAAAAGGCAGCCATCAAAGACTGCTGTGTGTTGTGTTTCACTGTTCTATCCAATTCAATTTAGCTCAGTGGCAATTCAATCACAGATGATGTTTCGTACACAGGAAACCAGGTTAGCCAATCATTATTCCAGTGTTCTAGCCCAGATGTCCTTCTGTACCCTTGCAGGCGCTTCCTCTCCAGTCCGACCCGCTACACCATCGGCTCCATCAGCTGTTGTCAGCAGCCCCACCCCACCTCCACCTCCTCCACGCCCTTCCTCAAGACCCAAACTGCCTCCTGGGAAACCTAGTGTTGGGGATGTGGTATGTGCTCCCAGCAGCCTCACTCTACTACCTACACAGTTACAACTCCTCTCATATACAGTGTTCTCCACAACCATGTGCACCCTTGGTATAAATAAATAAGAGTGTTGTCTTACGTTAATAACATCATATGAATCCAACCTTTAATTGAGTGAAAATTGAAAATAAATTGTCATTAAGAATAATCATCAGCGCCCCGAACAAAATCGAAATGATGTACAGGTGCTGGTCATATAATTAAAATGTCATCAAAAAGTTTATTTATTTTAGTAATTCCATTCCAAAAGTGATACTTGTATAAAGTATACAGTCATTCCACACATACTGATATATTTCAAGTGTTGATTCCTTTTAATTTTGATGATTATAACTGACAACTAATGAAAACCCCAAAATCCGTACCTCAGAAAAATCTAGAAATGTTGGCCAACTGAAAAGTATGAACATGAAAAGTATGAGCATGTACAGCACTCAATACTTAGTTGGGGCCCCTTTTGCCTGAATTACTGCAGCAATGCGGCGTGGCATGCAGTCGATCAGGCTGTGGCACTGCTCAGGTGTTATGAGAGCCCAGGTTGCTCTGATAGTGGCCTTCAGCTCTTCTGCATTGTTGGGTCTGGCGTATCGCATCTTCCTCTTCACAATACCCCATAGATTTTCTATAGGGTTAAGGTCAAGCTAGTTTGCTGGCCAATTAAGAACAGGGATACCATTGTCCTTAAACCAGGTACTGGTAGCTTTGGCACTGTGTGCAGGTGCCAAGTCCTTTTGGAAAATGAAATCTGCATCTCCATAAAGTTGGTCAGCAGCAGGAAGCATGAAGTGTTCTAAAACTACCTGGTGGACGGCTGCGTTGACCTTGGACCTCAGAAAACACAGTGGAGCCACACCAGCAGATGACATGGCACCCCAAACCATCATTGACTGTGGAAACGTTACACTGGACTTCAAGCAAGGTGGATTTTATGCCTCTTCTCTTTTCCTCCAGACTCTGGGACCTTGATTTCCAAAGGTAATGCAAAGTGTACTTTAATCAGAGAACATAACTTTGGGCCACTCAGCAGCAGTCCAGTCCTTTTTGTCTTTAGCCCAGGCAAGACGCTTCTGAAGCTATGTCTTGTTCAAGAGTGGCTTGACACAAGGAATGCGGCAGCTGAAACCCATGTCTTGCATACAGTTGTGCATGGTGGTTCTTGAAACACTGACTCCAAATGCAGTCCACTATTTGTGAATCTCCCCCACATTTTTTAATGTTTTTTTTTTTTACAATCCTCTCCAGGGTGCGGTTATCCCCTTTTTTGCGGTTAACACTTTTTTTCTACCACGTCTTTTCCTTCCCTTCGCCTCTCTTAATGTGCTTGGACACAGAGCTCTGTGAACTGCCTGCCTCTTTAGCAGTGACATTTGTGTCTTACCCTGCTTGTGCAACGTGTCAATGGTCGTCTTTTGGACAGCTGTCAAGTCAGCAGTCTTTCCCATGATTTTGTAGCCTACAGAACTAGACTGAGAGACCATTTAATGGCCTTTGCAGGTGTTAAAGCTTTAACGTTATTGTAAGTATTTGGCAGATCTTAACTGGTCATCCATGACCTCCTGTTTCACTGGGTTGTAAATATGTGTCTAAAACCACTAAACCCCCATAGTCTTAAAATTACATGGTAAAGGCCAGAGAACCAATAAGGATACATTCAATCAATGGTGTAAAAGGATGGCTACACACCCAAAAATATCCATCAACACTTGTGACAATCAATATAATATGTAAATCAGATGGAGCTGTGGTAAACTTGCCTGGAAGAAGACTTACAACTACCAAGTTGTGTTCGTTTTGCCCCCACTCACAGTGAGAAGGATGGTTCAAGTGGTGAAAGAAATCTGCATCTGCAGAAGTTGAACTTGGGGTCACCAAATCTACAAAATGCTATTAGATGCCACCTCCAGCAAGTTATTTAGGAAAGGTTACCAGAAGAATGCCTCTGCTGTTACCAAATCACAATCATAAGTGCTAGGAGTTAGCTAAATGTCATCGCAACTTTGATTGGAAACCAGGATCCGTGGTCTGATGACAATAATATTGATATGTATGGCAACAAACACCAGCGGTGCGTTTGGCATAAAGAAAGTGATGGTTATGCAGAAAATAACCTAATCCCCATTGTGAAGTATGGTGGTGGATCTGTGATGTTATGTGGCTATTTTAGTTTCAAGGACTATGGGAACCTTGTTTGGCAACATGGATTCCAGCAAGTACTAGGAGAAATTAGGACAAAACCGTAGGACAAATCTTCAGGAAAATACCTTGAGACAATACCTTGGGACAATACATTAGGAAAATTCCTTAGGAATATATCTTGGGACAATACCTTAGGACAATACATTAGGAAAATACCTTAGGAAAATTCCTTAGGAAAATACCTTGGGACAATGCCTTAGGACAAATAGTCTGCCTCTGCTAGGAGGCTAAAGCTGGGTTTTCATTGGCTCTTCCAACATCCAAACCATACTTGAATTGTGCATAATTGTGCACTGATCATAGCATCAAGCTTTTGCATCAAAGTCCCCTGACCTAAATCCTCTTGAAAACCTGTGGAGTGAGCTGAGGTGAATCCACAAACAAGGACCAAGTACTTGTGTTCACCGCCACATCTAACCTGTCACAAAGCATATTTTTGAATTAAATAATTATTTCTTGATGATTTATTTTTTCTTTAACAATTTTCACTTAATCAAAGGTCACATTCATATGAATTAAATCAAGCTGATAACCTACAATTACTATATTTGCCTTTTCTCCCCCTGTTATCTAGGGAGCCATTCATTGTTTCTAAATCTATCCATAACCTCAAACCTGGCAGTTTCTTTGACCTGAGGTTTCAGGTGTTTTCATTTCCATTCTCCTTCTCCAACCCCTAACTTGTGAATCCCTCTGTCCAAGCAGAGTCGGCCCTTCAGTCCCCCGGTCAGTCACTCGTCCAGCCCCCCTCCAGCTGCTCCCCTGGCCCGGGCCGAGAGCACCTCGTCGATCTCCTCCAACAACTCCCTGAGTGCAGCCACCACCCCAACCGTCGGTAAAGACCTCACCGTGTCTGTGTCAGGTGTGTGTGCAGCACGGTCTCCCTCATTACAGGGCCTGTGTTGCCTTTTGTTATTATTTAGTTATTCTCCGTTCTGCATCCATTATGGCTGCTGTTATTCAAAACCTCTTATGCTGTCCTTCACAGTGAAGGTCTAAAAATTTGGGGCTATTTAAACAGCTAGGGAAAGTCGTAGCAATCAGGAAAAACCTACAGAATTCTGCATGTTCTAAGCCAGAAAGATATATATTACTAATCCCAGTGAGCAACATTGTAAATCACAAGTTAAATCAAGTAGGTGAATGTTTTTTGGGTGTTTACTATGTTGTTACATACATACGCAATACGTATTTGCCACTGGTACCATTGAATGCAAGAGAGACTGCATTTGAAATGCTGATCATGCTTTTTATGTTTCTCCTAGTTGATCTTTACATGAGAGATTTATGTTTTTTTTCCACATTTTCAGCCTTCACATTATTTGTCTATTCACAACATTCGTGTATGGTTTTATTGTAGGTGTGCTTGCTGAAAGCAATTTGTACTTTTTTTGTATTTGTACTATAACCTTTTGAGAATTGCATAAAAGCTCAAAAAAGTAACATTGTGAATCACCACTGCTCTTTCTCCTTTTTAGCTACAAACTTCCTACTGATGTTAACATGTGCAGACTGAGTCAACTGATATGGCTTCATCACAGATTCATTTGCTACTGTTCTTGGATCCCAACTATAAAGCTTGTTGTACTTTATGCCAAATTCAATTGCAGAAGGCAGCTTTCAAAACGCTAGCATTCTAATACTATAAAACCTCCACTATAAAACCTCTGCATCTAAAACTGCCTCAACACACTGTAGGTCACTATAATTAATACATATAAAACCTTATTACAACTACTACCAGTAATTACTACCATTACCACCCCTACCACTACTAATACCAGTAGTGCCACTACTAATACCAGTAGTGCCACTACTAATACCAGTACTACCATTACTAAATACCAGTACTACCACTACTAATACCAGTACTACCACTACTAATACCAGTACTACCACTACTAATACCAGTTCTACAACTAATAATACCAGTACTACCAGTACTAATACAAGTAGTACTAAAACTAATTCCAGTACTACCACTACGTATTCCAGTACTACCACTACTAATACCAGTGCTACCACTGCTAATACCAGTACTACCACTACTAATACCAGTACTACAACTAATAATACAAGTAGTACTAAAACTAATTCCAGTACTACCACTACTTATTCCAGTACTACCACTACTAATACCAGTGCTACCACTACTAATACCAGTACTACAACTAATAATACCAGTACTACAACTAATAATACCAGTACTACCAGTACTAATACCAGTACTACCACAACTAATAACAGTACTACCACTACTAATGCCAGTACTACCACCACTAATACCAGTGCTACCACAACTAATACACAACCAACCATAAATACTTAAAAACTAGCAAGCACACCACATTTACTTTAATAAATATCCTTTTCTTTCTTTTGGTTGGCATTTTATTTGTGTTTTTGCTCTTGTTTTTGTCCCTTTTCTTTTGGGCTGTCGCTTGTTGTGATGTCAGAAGAGGATTCTTTTGTAGACAAACTGCCCACGTTTGGGAGGCCCTTTGATTCTCTGGCAGGTACAGTAAAGCGTGGCTGACGAAAGTCTATCTTAGAGGAAAAGGGCAGTGAGGGAATGGGCTGGAACGTGGGAGTGGGGAATGTTCCATTTTGCCCACCAGCTTTGATGGCTGTTGGTTATGCATATTAATAGGCATCCATGAGAACATTTAGAGTTGTTTGTTTTTGTTAATTAATCTCAGCGTAGATGGCAGCCATAATTTGGGCTGGGTGGGAGGTAGATTTTGAAATGAGGTATTATGTCTATTTGCAGAAGACTGAATGCATCTCTTTTTCATCTTCCCACAATTTTACACGCTTCTTTTATTTTGCATTTGTTTGTGCGATAATCATGATGTTTATACTGTATTGAGCGTACGGTCTGAAGTAGACTGCAGTTGTGTATGTGTTAAGAGTGCAACCTGGGCATTCAACATCCAGACTAACTCGCACACACACTGAAACACACGCACATACCTGCAGAGATTCACACAGCCATTCAGACCTACAGACAGATATACAGGAAAACAGTTGCACAGGTAGACAGACAGACAGACATGAAGGCAGACAGATGAAATCATGTGCAGGCAGACAGCTGAGCAGACCGACAGGCAGTGAGTGAGGTCTCCAGTTTCTACCCCCTAACCTGTGAAGTTGAACCCCCCATACCCCCTGCCCTTGTCCTTGACCTCTCCATAACCTATACCTTGTCAAGCTGTCACATCACACTGTGATTCACTACTTTACACCTTCTTCAGTACATCAGCCTACTGTATTGTATTCACCCACATTCATCACTTCCATTCCCTACAGCCCCCACCTACCCAGCAGTCACACCTTAAAGGTGAGACAACCAATCCCCCTCCTCCTCTGGTTTCTTCCTCATCACTGCCCCCTGGTGTTTGTCATCAGGAACATCCGTCGGATTACACCTGTTTTGATTAACAGAAGCTGGCATTCCAAATATAAACCGTCTACAATTGACATTAATACAGGAGAGTGTGACTCAAGGTTTTCAGGAGCAGCATGCTTATGAATATTACACCTACTGCCAGAAATCATTCCTGCGTGTTTACTTCTTTCCGCGAGGCCGTTTTGTACTGAGCTCATCCAAGCTATATTGAGACACCCTGATTTCTCACCCGCGGCTGCCTGTGAACCATTCTGGAAAGGGCAGTGTGGGAAGTTACCGGAGCCTGCACAGCCCAGTTAACCTTGGCACGAAAGCGGGCAAAAGATTAATCGGCAGACTCGGCAACACACACATGCACCGCGCCCCTGTCCTGTTCCGTCCCGGCAGTGTCATGGCTTGCCGTGCCCAGCTCACTTCACTGTGTCGTGCGATGCACCTGCCGTGTGACTCACGCTACTGTCCTTCTCTCTCTCCCCTGTCACCCACCCCCCCTCACCCACTCTCCCTTCCTCTTCTCCCTCCCTCCTGCCCTCCCCTCCCTCCCACCACAGAGAATGACCAGCCTTCCCTGGTTTGGTTTGACAGAGGGAAGTTTTATTTAACCTTCGAAGGTAAGTTGTGTCTGCGTAACAGCTAACCGTAGCAGGCACACTTGCCTGGAATAACTCGAGCCTCATCCGTGCCAGAGCTTCTTCTCCCCCTCCTCTTCCTGCCTCTCAACCCTTTGTCCCTGGCCCACTGCTCCCTGTCTCTGTGACATCTCCTGGCCCCTCTACATGCAAGCTCTCCCCACCCAGCTCCCCCCCGTATTCCTCCTTGCGTCGTCATCCGTTCTCATTTCACATGTGGCGACTGCCAGTCTGTCGCTTCCTTAAAGACCATCGTTCTCCACGTACTCTACTAATCTCCGTTATTGTCGCCCTTCTTTTTCCGTGGATTCACTCTTCTTTGGTCTTTTGGGTTCTGGTTTTGACCTTGTCGCAATGATTCAGCATCAACCGCATGTGTGGAATATGCATGAACTTCATCCGCTTTGTGAAATTCGTTTTCATCTGTCTTTCTTCCTGTCTGTCTTCTCTGTGCTGTGCATTTTAGTTCTTCTATATCACAACAAACCTCATGTAACTGCCCTTTACTAGTCCTCATGAATAGAGTGAAACCAGAAATTGTACTCCACAGTGTTGAGGGTCTTTACGAAGTACATCTACATTTACCGGAGTTCTGCTAATCCACCCATTAGACATGTGTTATACGCTGGTATTGGTTCTCAGTTTGATCATTTCATCAAGGTTGTTCTCTCACACACACTTGGTTCTCCATCTCTACATACTACTACATTTTACATCAATACCATTTAGCAGACACTCTTATCCAGATTAGAGTTAAGTGTCTTTATCAACCAGGAGATCTGTCATCTTGCTGTAAACGCTAGGCTATCTAGAAACAGGGTCAGAAAACACAAAGTTGACAGTTAAGGACAGGATGTGGGCTGAGTCTTGTGGATAGAGCTAGCCGGGCAGCTGGGAGAGGGTTCAACTGAGGTTTGTGAGGACTATGGACATGAGTTGGATTTGGTGCTGACAGTCTCTTTCCGCTTCCCACGTTTTCTCTTTGTTTTCAGTCTATGTCTGTTTCTGCTCGGCTCCTCAACATGTATATGTGTGCTGTTGTTTAACCAGGCTGCTCCAGGGGTCCCAGCCCCCTCACTATGGGAGCACAGGACACCCTGCCAGTGGCGGCTGCTTTTACCGAGACGGTCAACGCGTTCTTCAAAGGAGCCGATCCCAACAAGTAGGTCCACTCAAGCACCTTGTGCTCGCCACAAGTTCTGTCGCCATTTTGCTCTCACTTCTCCTTAAGGAATCTTTAGGTATTTCAGCTTCACCCTTTCTATCTCTGACCCGCTTTCCTCTATGCCTCTGTCTCTGCTGTGTGGCCGTTCTAACCTCCTCCCGTGTCCCCATCTTAAGGTGCGTTGTGAAGGTCACGGGCGAGATGGTGCTGTCATTTCCGGCAGGGATCACCCGGCATTTTGCCAATAACCCGTCCCCTGCCGTGCTAACCTTCAGCATAACCAACTACAGCCGTCTGGAACATGTCCTGCCTAACCCCCAGCTGCTGTGCTGGTAAAGACCCACCTCACAGGGACTCCCTCACACCATCATACTCTGAAGTTGTCATTAGAAAACATCGTCTCAGGACCTCCGACGTACTAAACAAAACACTGGGCTAGTTAAGAACCCTGGAAGTCTCCTCAAATCACACAATATGATGCAGCATTGTGTGGCAGTTAGGATACGTCACTTCAAAGCCATTAAATTCAACGCTACCAGCTCATTCTGACTGGGCTCATTCTGACTGGGCTCATTCTGACTGGGCTCATTCTGACTGGGCTCGTTCTAAATGGGCTCGTTCTGACTGGGCTCGTTCTGACTGGGCTCGTTCTGACTGGGCTCGTTCTGACTGGGCTCGTTCTGACTGGGCTCTTTCTGACTGGGCTCGTTCTGACTGGGCTCGTTCTGACTGGGCTCCTTCTAAATGGGCTCCTTCTAAATGGGCTCGTTCTGACCGGGCTCGTTCTGACCGGGCTCGTTCTGACCGGGCTCGTTCTGACTGGGCTCCTTCTAAATGGGCTCGTTCGGACCGGGCTCGTTCGGACCGGGCTCTTTCGTACTGGGTTCTGAGACATTGTGACCACGTCCCTGTGTTCTGACTAGCCACCTCTTGTCACGGTTGTTCCCACTCTCTCATGTCCAGCTTTTTGTGTAGTCCACATCGGTTTGCGATTTCTACACAGGGAGAATCAGTTGCACAAGATTGTATGGTAAAGCGCATGATCTGTTGTGTGCCGACAGTGACAACACTGTTACAACACCCAACACTGACAGCAAGACCTTCTGGGTCAACATGCCCAACCTGATGACCCATCTGAAGAAGGTGGCTGAGCAGAAGCCCCAGGCCACCTACTATAACGTGGACATGCTCAAGTATCAGGTGAGATACAAGGGCTGCGATGTCATAGATTCTACCTCATATTCACGTTGGCACGTCACATAATAAACCAAAGAGCAACGCCGTCCGTATCTCAAATCAGTTAACGTTCAGGCAAAGTTGACACCACGATCTTCTGCAAGAAATTTGAAAGGACTCGTCAGGTGTGTTAATGTATGTTGAAGAGCCAGCACTTGTGAGGAATAGGAGTGCCGGCTGACGATACAAAGTAATATCATGACTGGATTTGCAACTGAAAACAATCATTCAGTTAAACATGACAAATCTTCCAGACATTATATAAATTGCACCCAAATATAAAAAGAAAATGACTTACCATAGCAAATTTCTTTTTAATCCTCATTTTTATTTATTGGAAGCAGACCTGTTCTTCCTCCAATGTTTCAGTGCGGTGAAAGGGGATATCAGCCTACACAGTGATACAGATGACGCAACTTGGCTGAGTTCATACATATTGAAGAGGTTACAATAATACCAGAAAATAGCCTTTTAGTTTTTTAAACAATCTATATAATCACGCTATGTAAGTGGAAATTCTGCATTATGCTTAGAATATCCTTCCAGTTTAAAATGACATTTCAAGCAAAAAATATTTTAAGTGAAAAGTATGGATTGGTCTGAAGATAAATGAAAATCATGAGCCATACCACAGAATAATTCCCACAATAGTTTTTCAGCACACAGCTTTTACTATTTTTAGTTTTCTACAGAATATAACCACATGTAGTAACATGGTAGAATGTTACTGTATGACAGAAAACAAGGCCTACTTTAATGTGGCTAAACCTCAACAGTATGTGCCACTGGACAAAATATGTGCTTGGATTACAAGAAAACACAGGTTTCGTGCAGTTTGTTCACACCATCTGCTCTTAAAATCTCTCACTGTTCGTAATTCAGCATGAAACAGCAGGCTACTTCAAAACAGTGCTGTACAAAATAAATATAAAAACGCCTCAGTTTGAAACTAACTACAGCATTCAAGTGCTACATGGACATTTCATTGACAGACTATCATTCATGATTGACCTTAAAATATGTGACAGGCAAAAATGTGTTTTTAGAGGTAAAGAAATGTATGTGCATGAAGACAGTTATCTTAAAATGACAGAAAGAAAGATTCTGCAGTTCTGAGGGAATAGCCTTTTGGTAGGGCAGAGCAGGGCGGCACAGGAACCAAGCGTTTGGATCGACAGCAACTGCTTTTCCGACTACTGTATTAAACACTGTGTTTTACATGGCCTTCATCTGAACGTCAGTCATTCACTGGTGTGGTTGTATCCAGGTATCAGCTCAGGGCCTGACGTCAACCCCCCTGAACCTAGCAGCCAGCTGGCGTTGTGAACCCACCAGCACGGACCTCAGGATAGACTACAAATACAACGGAGATGCCATGACGACGCCCGTGGCGCTCAACAACGTCCAGTTCCTGATCCCCGTGGACGGAGGTGTCAGTAAACTGCAGGCCGTGTTGCCCCCAGCAGCCTGGTGAGGATGTTCAGTTCAGCTCTGTGTGCTTTAAAGGGCTGGTTTCTTTAATCCAGATTAAGCCTAGCTAGACAGTATCAGATGACACTTGTCTTTGTTCTTCCAGGAATGCCGAGCAGAAAAGAATCTTGTGGAAGATTCCTGATATTTCCCAGAAATCTGAAAATGGAGGTAAATAATGTAATGTTATCCTGGTCTCCAGGATTTCACTAATCTAATATAAGCAGTGGAAGGACAGCATAATGACAACTTGGCTCAACATGGCTTTTTAGAGTAGATGATACATTCAGGTATTAATCTTACTGAACCTTTGTATGACCTTGTATGTATGTACTGCATGACATGTATGACGCATCTGACCTGTAACCCAAAGGTTGCCGGTTCGAATCCATGAGCCGAAACAACGAAAACAATATCTGCTATTCTATCCCTGAATCATTCCCCTGAGCAAGGCGGTTAAACCTAATTGCTCCCAAGTCGTTTCTATCTTCTTTGTCAATTATAATGAATGGCCAACTTTACGGTTACTTACTGGCTCCCCCTTTAGGAGGGAAATATTTCGCACTAGTATTTAATCGGTGAATAGAAATGGAACTGACAAATTTAATGTTGTGCTAGTGTCTGCATGTGAGTGCAATGTCCGAATATACAGTAACAATATGTAATTCACTGAGACACGGAGTGCTGAAAGTCATTGCATATCAATGTAGACCAGACGTTCTCTGGGCGTTTGGCAAGCTTCTCCCATGTGCCCCCCCCAGGTGTGGGCTCATTGCTGGCCCGTTTCCAGCTGTTGGAGGGTCCCAGTAAGCCCTCCCCCCTGGCGGTCCAGTTCACCAGCGAGGGCAGCACTTTGTCTGGCTGTGACATAGAGCTGGCGGGGCCCGGATACCGCTTCTCACTAATCAAGAAGAGGTTTGCTGCAGGTGAGACACTGTCCCGAACAACGGAGCGGTGGGTGTATGAGCTTGCAACATAAATACACGGAACTGTGTATTCTGCATTATTCCGTATTTTATTCCACTTGACTGTGGTGATCATTGAAATATTGTGCTGCCGTCATTGTATTAAATGAGTATTACCACACTGAAGTACAATAATGTTCTGAATGTTTTGTACCACGCATTCAAAAATAGTTACTTAGCCATGTTTGTTCTTTTCAGGAAAATACTTGGCAGATAACTGATCTGAACTCCACACTACTGCTGAACAACACTACTGAACAAATACACTGAAGATAATCATCTCAATGGACATATACTGAGTAATGAAAACCTATACTATAGAGGACAGGACCTACAGACCTACAACACATCACCTGTTGACAGACAGACAGACAGACACACCTTTATAAATCTGTGAGACAGACGGGCCCAGGTCTCAAAGCCTACTGTATCCAGCAGTATTGTATAACTTGCATATAGCATTGTGGACTGTTTTAAGGTGTAATTATTGTATTTGTAAAATGTATTTCGGAACATCTGTATTGAAGCAGTTGTAGACTCCCACCCTGGGTTCACAAGGCTCCGTCTCTCTCCCCCCTCTCTGACATATGGTGTTGTGTTAATCCCCTTAAGGCCACTGCATCTGCCTAGCTACTGAACCATACTGCAACCACAAACCAAGCTTTCAGCCGCCGGCAAAACCAGAAATGCTCTGTATTCATGTTCGGCACGTTGGCAGAGATGTTACACTAAGAGAGGAAGAGGACGCATGTTTAAGAAGACAATTGGGTTGTGTCATTTGTATTTTTGTAAGACACGACACTGCAATTCTCCGGTCTGTTGAAAGAACTGGAGACAGTGTAGAATTTCGTCGAGTGTCGTTATCGATGTAATCTGATTCAAATTTACATCAGCCTTTTCGTAGTGGCTGCCAGGCGATTCTCTGAGCCCGTAAGAACAGATTCTCTGAGCCCAGTGCAAGCAGCGATGACATCATCCAAAAACATGGCAGTCGTTGGTTGAATATACGGTTTTCAAATATTCAGCTCTGAATTATGAGATAAAGAATCAGCCTCCGAAACAACAATTTGAATGAGTCAGTAGATTTGAATAAGTCAAAGCTAGTAGGGGAGCTTTCTGTGGGAATTGTTGTTGTCGGCAGGATCCCCTCTAAACTGTAGTACTCAAAATACCCTCTTGGTAGTGACAAACCTGCTTCCTGGTTGGAATAGTGTTTTTCTCATGTTGCTTCATGCACGCCTGTGATTTGACACAGCACTACCATAGGCACATGGGTAATGGAGTCTTATGCTGTTGGCATTTACCGTTAGCTTACACAGTAGCACAACAGGGGTAAAGGGTGTTGTTCATTTGGATGATAACGATCCCCACCACACTGGTTGGAACATTAACTCTCATTCTGTTTATCGCCAATTTGGTATGCATATTAAGTTCTGAGTAGTTAGGCAGCTGCAACAATAAATTTATTCCTGGTTGTAATATAAAAAAAATCCCTTAAGAAAAAACCTGTACAGTGTCATTTTAAATTGATAATATATATCTTAAGGGCAGTTGGTGTTTTCCTTGTATTGTCAAATAGTCTTTCTGTTGATCCTGAGGCAGCAGTGGTAGACTTACTTCAGAGTACATTACAGCATTCTATTTTTATTTATTCATGATGATTTGTTGTAAAAACTATGTGATTCTGTATATGAATAGAATTTGAACGGTAAGACAATTTAGATTCCTTAAAGGTATACATATTTTAATGATCTGTTTTGTTATTTGTGTAGTTGGCTAACCTGTGTACAATATAAGGTATCAATTTTTTTTATTTCAGATATAATTTTTTAACTCAAGTGCAACAGAAGATTTGAGCTATATATGGGTGTTGGGTGGGAAGGGGTTAAAAGACAAACCGAGATGAATATCTGCCTGGATTTGTACATCAAGCTGTATGAAAGCAGTGTTATTTTGAGCTACGACTATAGTTTAAAAACCGTTGATCATCAGTTAGCTCTTGATCATTGTACACCATATTTACATTCACATTAATGTGTTTCTAACTACCTGAGACCCTCTGAGTGCATAGAATTCTGCATCAAACAGCATGAAGACTCCCCTTCGTATCAAACCATCCAGCGCTTGAATCCATGGCTTTATTTTGCTTAATGGTAACAGTCTCTGTGAGATGACATGGTGACAAGGCTTTGGAGGGAAGTTAGATGACCAAATAGCTTTTTGTATTTTAATGTGTCTGAGAGAAATAAGCTAAATATTTTTAAAACGGACAAAAAAATCTTCAAATAAATATTGTTTCATGTGAACAACACTGTGCTGATAATGTTAACTTCCTGAATGCTCTGATATTCAACATAGAGAACAAAATGTGTGTAACAACGTTCAACTTAAGGTCTCCTTGTGTAGGCATCGTAAGTATGTCGACATAATGTGTGCTTCTTGAAGCTACATGGCACCATGCATATGTCTGCCATGGAACTGCTATAGGGGTGTCTTAGAGAGCGTGGCACTGGGATTACATGCGCATGTTGTCTGTACACATAGTTGGCATTTCTAAGTAAGGCGTGGCTTAATGGTGCGATGCAGCCCTGCATAGCAGTGTTAACACTTCCCTTGAACCTTACGTCACACCTCTAATTCTAGTTAAGGGAAATGACATCTGCAATGTTATTACTGTTTGTGAACTGTCCGATGGCTTATGACACGGGGGCGGTTTAAGCGTTAAAACATGGATACTGTTCTGTGCGTCTGCGGTTGTTAGAGTGTAGTGCTGAAGTGAAGTGCTCTACCATCCATTACATGTTAACTGTAAGAACTGAAGACCAGAGAAGAGAGCGCCTATATGAGGCAGGCTAAGACAAGTAATGTAAAGACTCACATTCCTTGTGTTTAGCCAGAATTCTGTGGTTCTATAATGCCCCCCCCCCCCCAGCCACATGTGCAAGCTGTATTTGTACAGACAATGTTAAGATGATCTGACCAATAAAAGTTATGAGTTGGACTCGTGTGGAGCTATCTCTTCTGTTTGTAACTCGCAACTAAAGCGTTTTCCACTTGTTGAATGCAGCTGATTCAGTAGGTCCTCCACCCATGTTGAGTTCTGGTGAACAGCATCACCCGTCAAGGTTGGCTTTAGTACCGTTGTCTGAAAGCCTTACTAGGCAGGCACCCCTTCTGTGAATGAGCAGCTGCTAATTATTGTGCGCTATGTGGGATGACAAAGCGACTAGCCTTATAGTTTAATTAACTCAATGTGCACCTATGTGTTGGACAAATCTTGGCATTTCATATATATTAATATGGATATTTGTTGTATAATTAATTTGTTCCCTAATGCAAAGGATACTGAATATGCAATATTGTTTAATGTAATGTACCAAACAAATGGCTTTTCAAAAAGTATGCAAGATGGCCCACTATGCTATCGAGATGTTCGTTGTCCATTTTTTTAAATAAAGTAGGCGGGTCAATAATGTTTTGATAATTGTTTTGCAATCTGTTATTTTCAGTCATTTCAATTTAGTGGGAATCACTGTACTCTCTTTGACAACCAAAGGTTTGTAAGTGGCTGTGTCAAGCATATGTATTGAACTTAAGGTCACCCTTCTCTTTTCAGACCATAACATATTTCCCACATGGTTTAAGAAGATTCAATGTGTCTTTTTGCAACAGGTATACAAGCTTGGATGCTTTTTGTTGACAAATGGCTTTAGTCATGCCATCCTGCTACACAGTACAGACTTGAAGAACATGCACAATAATTGTTATATGCAGGGAGTGTCCATGTGTGCTGCTCATTTGAGGTTGCTCTTGGCCTATTGGATTGCCTCCCTTATAAGCTTTCCTCCTTTACTCCAGCTTTCCTCCTTTCCTTGTCATCACTTTTAAATGTATGACAACATATTCTGGTGATGCCATCTTAACTTAATAATCTTCGTAACTCATATCTCTTTTGATATTTGCATTTTTGCGTAGATCTGTTGTTAGTCTTTTGTGGACCATGGCTATCTGCAGTACGCAACAATGCAATGTCAAGGAAATCCTACTGTAACATCTAAATGAGCCAACATCATTTAAATGACTGTCCGGTGAATAGATAGGCTATCATTATGGGTATAGTATAATTCCTACTCTTGGGTGTATCTTACATGTGTGATATTTGTGATGCTAACTGCAGACTTTCATTTCCATTCAATATTAAAAACCTCTGCTGCACATATGTGGGCTATATGAATCTGCTGACTCCGGACTCCAGAGAAGTGAAGATAATAATTAGGCTACAAGATAATAATAAATTCTTAACATGTCCGCGGCAAAAAAGGCAAGTCCAAAAGGTGTAACTTGTGTTATGAAAATGCAGCAGTTTATATCAGCTATATTTGAGCAGCGTATGACAAAGTTGCAATTTGCTAATGGTGACTTTATCGTACCGACACAATGTGAAATATATTGTTTTCTTTACTTTTGACTCCAAATATATGGCTCCTCTTCACAAGCCACTAGGTTTTATTTTTAAGCATTAGACTGGCTCATTGCATTTAGTTGTTTTTATTAAAACACATTCATACATAGGCTAATTATACATTAAAATACATTTTGGGGAAGTGATCGCCTGATTGGGTGTCACCATCTGTTCATAACACCCTCTGTCAACTAGGGGGCGTTCCTGCAGTCCAGTCCATCTCATTGGGCTAACTAGACTCAGGGCTCAGTGGGCAATATATCCTTGATGGCAGAAGTTCTGTTATTGTGAGGTCTTTTGGCTTATATGAACCGCCTGATAATGAGTTGTCTGGATTTTATAGAATGTTTTTGGTCAACAAGCAACAAAGTGCACCTGGTACATTTATGCTGTAGGTGAGTTAATGAAAGAACATAGAGTTTGTGTATAATGCAGATCGAAGCTGGACCTAATCTTCCCATCGAGGCTGGTATTCAATTACCCTGTCATAGCGTTGTTTATGTTTATGCATCAGTCTTTAAAATGTAAATCCCACGCCCAGGGATGCCGACAGGAAAAAAATATATAAATAGCAATGATGTTACTGTTCATAAAACAGGTCATAAACATTTATTGTTAAATTTTTTTACCTAGGTAGTACTAAATACCAAGATTGACTGACTAATACATTATTATATTTAAGCCAACCAAATGCCCCCCCCCAAGGCCTGGGCCTGGGACAACGTTACCGGTTGTTGTCCCCCCCCTGTTAGCATCACTGCCCACGCCCACACACTTCTCATTCTGAAATGTAAAGGAATGCAGTTACAGGAGTCAATGTAGTCTGTCAGGTAATTTAACCAGGTGTATTTATTTGAATTAGTCCCGGTGTAACCGAGCCATCAAGTTCAACAGCAACAGAACAGATGAAACCCCCATGTCAGGCGTATGCAAGAATATTTATTTGACAAGGGTTAGCAAAAAATACGGTATAATCAAGATAGTATTTTCAATGTTACATAAAAGTCCCTAAATCCCAATTTGGTTCTAACTCTCCAGGAAATACAGATCCCACTCTGATACAATGTCATCCACACTCATCAACACAACAGGTGAAAGTTTATCTCAACCGTTACTATTTGCCAAACCCCCGGATCTACAATACCCAAAAGTTGCTCTAAAAGCTCACATTTCATAACATACATTTTTGATTATTCTGCGCAAGTATTGTGCTGAAAGAGTGGATATTATAATGTTCCGCAATTTGTTTTTTCTAGAACCTTCTATCAACAACAAATAAAATATGCTCTGTTTTTAAGAATAAGGCAGCAGGACAGGTTTTGAGAGGAAGGGACCACCATAATGAAATCATTTCCACCACTTTGCCTGCTGGAAGTCTGTTTAGGAGACGGCCGAGGGAGACCAGAATACCACTGGGGGACTCAGCAAAGGTGGGTGAGGTCTGACTTACTGCAGCCCAACTGGCAGCACACAGTGGTCAGCATATTCTTTACATCCCGTTTGCTGAAATTTGACCCCAGACCGGCCTTTAGGTCCTCCATGCTGCTCAGAGTCTGCTCCCCATTGTCTATACCGGAACATAAAAACCACATAACATGAAATCAACACTCATTCTTCGTACTGTATAACATGGGGTTCGTTCAAGTTAGTCACTCCATCTATGTATTTAAAAACACCTAGATATGCTATAGGTAGAATGTATTTGCCATGTGAATGCTAGATGAATTGCAGCAGCAAGAGTTCGCATTCAAACCATTTCCAATCAGATGATTGGCTCAAAGTGGGTTTCATTGGCTGTGATGCCCTTTACTGATGGTAGACCCTAGGTACGCTGACATTGTTTGGTCAATGAGTGTTAATCTGTAATGATGTGTGACAACACCTGAAGTTACATTTCTGAGGGTTGAGGCTGAATCAGAGTTTATGTGGAGAGATTACATGAAATAAGTATAAAACGTCAGTACGAGGACATTGGTTCAATAAGGACTGAAGGCCATTGAAAATGTGGCCTGTAAACTGGAAAACAGAGAAGTAGACCGGAAGGGGATGGACAAATGGCTTGGAAGTAACTGGTGAAGGCGTTGACTCACCCTCCAGTTGCTCCGGCTCGCTGAGGAGTCTTCTCCAGCGGGAGCCTCCACAGGTGTAGACGACGGCCCTGAGGAACTCCCTCCCACAGAGCTTGACCGCCTGTACCTCGGCCCGGACCTGGTTCAGACCCACCACCATGCAGAGCAGCAGGGGCAGGAGTACCGACAACACACGCATCACGGCTGCCTGTGTGGCTGTCCAAGGGCTGCTGTGTGTGCGTGTGCGTGTGTGTGTGTGTGTGCGTGAGCGCGCTGAATCCGTTCTCGACACACTCGGCGAGCTTGCTTGCAAAAGCCACCACAGGTTAGTTCTCTGGTTCCACTTAGTCTCTTCTGTTTAATCTGCTCTTTCTTCTTGTTCTCTGTGAGGTTTTTGTCTCCCTCGCTCTCAGTCTCTTGTTGAAACAATAACTAAGCGGATTGGTCTCTGGTCAAAGGCGTGCATATGCCTTCTATATATACCATCCCCGTTTCAGCTCAACCATGGACAAATCAATCTCCCTCACCCCCCCATACCCAACCCAACTCTGGCCCACCTCATCCAACATATCACTCTCTTCGCCCCCGCCCTGTAGGTTTTTTTTCCCGTCAAATCATTTTATGTTTTTCCGTTCATGTCGACCATCACCATTTGGGATCTGACTGAGAGTGATTACCATCAGGTAATCAGTCCTTTACTGCCCCAATCTAAAATCAGATTACCTGTCCAGAGGGACGAGCACCGCTCTCTCAACCTTTCCACTTTAACGAGTTGATTGCAGTGACCTTCCCTTTAATGCACGGACAATTCAGTCAGATGCTGGGATAACCCCCAGTCAAACAGATGGCTTGTGTGTTTCGAGTGTTTATGTCAGATGGTGTACCTTCCCATAACAGTAGTCCAACTTTCCCAAATGGAAGACCAAGTGCAAGTTGCGACCTGTTATGGCTTTGTTTTTGATGTAATGTGATGTCCTATTGCTGTCCTCTGGATGTAGTGCTCTTTTATGTAAAACGATGTGCTCACAGAACTTTAGTGGTTCCTTCAAGGTTGTTGTTTTTTTTACCAGTTGACAGTAAATTCTCTCCTCGCCTTCTTTTGATGAATAGATATATGCCGCATGCTTCCACAAGATCTCATTAGGCTAATCCAGAATCATCAGAATAACTTTTTCAGCAATGCGAACGTCAACGTATTACAAAATGATTGCATACACTTATTTAATTAACTTGATAGAATAGGCATTGGAATAGAAACAATGGTCTCTGGTTTTTATCATAGCTCATATGAACCCCACTACTGAATTACAATCATGTTTTAAGTAAGTGACAAGCTCCCACTAAACCATCGGTTCCAGTTACAGAATGTAACTTTGCAAAGGGGATATTCAGATGAAACAAAAAGGAGAGCAATTGTTGATAAAGTCAATAAAAAATATCACATTCTGATCACATCCTGAACCTTCGCAACGCAGGCCTTTATAACCTAATACAATTTTGAGAGTTTAAATATAATGTAACTTTTTGATGACATGATAGTTATGAAGGAGATGCTGGGGAGACAAAGTGATGACGACAGAGAGGATGTGCTCAAACACCCAAATGGTGTATCAGACTACTGGTAGAGGATGTGTTATGAATATGACACATCAGTATTTAGTATTTCTGTGGCATCGCTGGTTTTTAATGGAGATAATCTGTGCAGCAGGCTAACTAAAGTTGATCTAAAATAGTATTGGGTATTGAGGATGATTATGAAATATCTAACATCACTGTTTCAGGGGGTTGTAGCAAGCTAGTTAATATTTTGCTGCATTCCAGGAAATATTTATTAGCATTTTGCTAGCAGCAGGATAATATGCTGGCTCAGATATTTTTTCCAAAATTAAAACCACCATTTAAATGCATGGTAATGTCTGTAATTCCTTATAAAGATTGTGCATTGTATAATGGTTAGAAACACACACACACACACACACACACACACACACACACACA